>JAOTAV010000001.1:3318686-3351893 GCA_026546445.1 Cyclargus thomasi | reverse complement strand
CCCCCCCCCCCCCCCCCCCCCCCCCCCCCCCCCCCCCCCCCCCCCCCCCCCCCCCCCCCCCCCCCCCCCCCCCCGCGGGGCGGGGCGGGGTGGCGCGGGGCGGCGCGGGCGCGTATCGGTGCAGCTGATTACAGGCCGCGGCGTCCGACCCTATACTCACGCTAATGCTCTCGCAATTTCACGTAATGGACAACAAAAATCACTTTTTTTAACGCGGTTTAAAAGATGGCCTTCGATCGATGTCCATAACATGTCAGTCGATGCAAAATTCTGAGGTAAGGTAACTTAGTAGAGATTGCAACTCAATCTAAATCTTCTCCTGACATATACTTAAATAATATGCCATTTGTCGAAACGTTTGGTTATTAAGGAGATAAGGTTTAGCGTCAGCAAAAGTTGCGGTAATTTATGCCATTTTGAGATAAAAAGTCCCTAAGCACAACATGTGCTGTATTGTAAACTTTTATGCGGTCATTATTGTGATAGACTCCCCTTCGAATATTAGTCCCATACGGATACTCATAGCCGTGGGATAGCCATGCTTCGCCACGAATGGACCTGCTCGACCGGAGTGATACCACGGCCTTACAGAAAACTGGCGTGAAACAACATTGTACTATGTTTCGTTCAACGAGTAACTTTACCGGTGGCCCAACTTCAATTTCTCCTGTCCCTATTCAAAAATCCCTTATAAAAAGTCACGAGTGTCCATTGGCGACGGCAGTTGTTTTCCATCATCTAACCCGTCTGCTCGTTTGCACCCTAAATATCATTTAAAAAAAAACCAAAAACTATTCCATTTGTTTTTGGAAACATCAAATCTTCGTAATACCTGACTAGGATAACACAAACCGCATCCAAGAATACAGATTCTAAGCTGTATACTGAAATCTGTGAATGTTTAGTGGAAATTCAAATGCAAATACGGGACAGGAACAGATGGACTTATACAGGGTGAGGGGGGAGTGGGGGGTTAGATAGCACACGGCGCCCGGTGCCCATCAGATAACAACTAATACGACGACAATTCGCAACCTCCCCGCTGCCTGAATAAAGAATGCATTTTGCGCACTACCCTCTTCTCATCATTTAAATAATAATCTGCCTCTCTAAAACGGTCGCTTTGCAATATTGCTAAGAACAATAATTCATTTTGTCATTTTTGCAAATAACTACTATATGATTTTGCAGAACAGTAATATCACAATCAATTTAAGTAAATTTTAATGTAACTGTTTCATTAAAACTATTCGATTTTAACAAACTGTACAAAAACTGTTGTAGAGCAACTCCTTTACTGATATTGAACCGCACCTTGCTAAATACAAAAACTCTGTTTAACAAAAAACTTAATAACACAACTTTACAACGTTATAATAATCTAAACAATACAAAGTTCAGGAAAAGGGTTAATGACGTTGTAATTAATATAATGACGTCATAAAACAGTTCCGACTTTACCATCAGACTCGCAAGACATCTGTTAATGTTCCAAATTGGAAAGTTCGTCCGGGACAGCATTCAACGACAACATCAAATAATAATTTCCGAAAAAGCAATTATCATTATCCGGGTTAGGGTGTAGGGTGATCGCATTAACGTCATAAAGGGGCGAAGTTCGTCTACGCGCCCCGGGGACCCGCGTCGCCGACGAGACAGATACATATTACGCAATAAAGATCTGTTCTCGGGAAAGGAAGTGTGAAAATGAACAACATCAAGGGGTTATCTCGAATTACTCACTAAAAACTTATTGCCGAGATACGCGGGGGCGGCGGGTGGCGGGGCGGGGGCCGGAGGGGCAGGGGGGGTGTATAGATTCGCCGCGAACAGATAAGGGCGCGCTATTGGGATCGTCGTTCTCATCCAATTACACGGTCGAGCGCGCGCGGCGGAGGATAAAAAGCAAAGTTGCCTGCTGCTGTCTCCGCCGGGATTGTCGCTCTCCTAACGTTTTCACCTACCGACCTCCGAGCTCAGTGTGCATTATTTGTACATTACCCTAGCATCTGTTTAACTCTGTTCGAAAAATGAAAAAAGAGTATTTTAAGTGCATCGATGTAGAGAGTAAGGTTACATTTTGGTGTGCGTACTCTAACTTTTAGTTATGTGTTTGAGTCTAGATACATAAATTTAGCTATGCACTTTTTGCCTCGGCCTCTAGTGACTAGTGACCTCTGTTTTGCTCCGATATACCTACTAATATAATACGCCTACATCCACTCCCGTGAATTTAAAGGTAATAAGGTTATATTCAAAACAGTTATCCTAACAAACAAACTTGTCAAATTGAGTTACAACAGAAAAATATGTTCATAACTTAAAGTGAATCAAGAGTGAACAACGTCTGAAGTATTTTGAGGAGACATCAGGAAGTTGTAGGAAGCAATCTAAGTCGACGTGCGAAGGGAATTGGCCGGCGCAGCGGAGAGCCGAGAACGGGACCGCTTCTCCTGATTCAATTAGAGCGAACTCCACGGGACCCGCCGCTATCTGACGCCTGTCGCTCGATTTTACTAACCTCGTAGATTGCGATCTCTCGCGAGTCACACCCGAATTAGAATCCCCGCCACCCACATTAATACCTTTTTTGTTTTATACCTGCCCGCCCCGGCTACCGTTCGTGTCTTAGGCCCTAATAGGACTGTGACCCAATAAATAACAGTGACATTTGTTTTCGGTACTAAACCCCACCCTCCGACCCGTCCCGATCCGGCAGCCGGCGTATGTAAATAGTTTACCGAAAGTCGCCGCTCGTCCATCACGCGTTGTCACATAAATTATGCCGCGGCGAATCCGCGGTCGAATCATTGTTTGACTTTTATCTTATTACGAGTATCTCCCGATTTTGTTCGCGTCATATTTCTTCTGACTTATCAGCTTTTATCTATCGTTTCGGAGCGAGTCGCGCTATCGATCACCCGATCCCCGACGGGCCGACAAATGTCTCAGTATGTTTTGAGTGGATTAGGCGAATCGTCTTTACGGCGCGCCGGCACTGGGCCGCTCGGTGACTAATGCGCTTCCAGGCTTATTTGGGGCGCGTATCGACTTATTGTCGCTTATCTGATGATGCGCCCGCGCTGCCGCCGGTGCCGCCGGACTCCCGCCGTGACCTCGCCATCCGCACCGGCGACCCGATGACTAATGACCTCTCCTCCTAAACGTCTCCGAAATATTCTTACTTATTATGGTAATAACTTAAGTCGTGCCATCGGCTTCGAGAGAATGACGTTTGATTGAATACGTAAATACCATAACTAATTCATTAATCGTCTGCAATAAATAAATTGCACTGTCTCGGCACCCCGAGTTGTTAGGTATTTGGAGAATTTCCGTTCAAACTCGGTATCTTGTAAGCATATTATGTCTGCTTGTTTGTTACTGACACCCGGTGATGTGGTCAACGACAGATTGCTGATGATCAGAATTTAAAATATTGGTAATTTGAACTACTCTTTTGAGTGTAAACATCAAACAACATGGTAATCCGTCGTGGTGGACGCATGACACATGACACAACACGAAGTGCTACTGTCCCCGAACACCCGACACCTCGCGTCTCCCAAAGCGAGTTAAATTAATGAAAACATTCGCCCATAAAGAGCCGCACGCCTCTGCTTTCTTGTGAATGAAATTCCAACCTGCACGCGCTCGGCTTCTTTTTTATGATGACCATAAATTAACCGACCAATTTCCAGCGAGTGTCACAGCTCGGATAAAGGAATCATTTTTATAATATCCTCAGCGCTTAACAAGGGTACGTATAATACCCACGCACATTCACGCGGCCATAAGTCCGGATCAGGGCGCTGGCCACTGACTGCTAAACTGTTAATATAAATAATGAACTGCGTTATAGCCCGCCTTGGTAGGTCGCCACTCGCCCGTTGACTAATAAGCCTTTTGTTGCGAAAGTAATAATTTGGTCCGCGCTATAAAATGTGAGGTTAAACCCACAGTCGCAGGAGCATTGCCACTTAATAACATTGACTTATTGAAAGTATCGAGCGCTGTTTTTGTGTTGGTGCAAAATGCTGAAACAAGTGCAGTTTACATTATAAAAAATGTTTGCCAAATATATAATGTTAATAGATGCTTTATGTAGATTGAAGAGTCACTGCTATCAAATTGTTCAGGCAAAGCACATCACCTCGTATACTACAATTTTATTGATATCAATGCAAATTCCTTAAGTCGACTTCCGAATATACTTAACCCTATCACACGGGTCAAAAAGTTTGATATGATGTTTTTATCAGGAGAGACAATTATTATATGTATTTTGCTATGACATGAGAAACAATCTAGTAAAACATTTACAATATTATGGTAAGTACACGTGTTAGAAAACTGTAACTCTACCTGGGTCTCGGACTCTCGGCCCACGCTGGCGACCGCGTCACACCTCGGCCACCGCCGGCTACACGGTGGCAAAACAACGCCTAATTTATAGCCACAACCGGACACCTTGCTGACTTATGACAATCGTGTTCTTGTCCTTTTATTCTTATCTCAATACTTGCTTATTTATATTAAGTGTTATTTGTGCACTTTTAGTAAATAACAGTTTTAGCTTGGCTAGCAAAATGTAATGAGATCTTTTTAGATTACCTTTTTTGTAATGTGTGCTTACTGCTTAATATAATTTATTCGTAGATAGGTTTCAGACATCTGTAATATTTATAAGCCTTATTGATGACTTAGTAAATAACATAATTATAAAGCAATTTTTTTGAATGTGTGTGAATGTGTGTTTGTGTTTATGAAATGAAGATGAAGCAAAACATTTTAATGACAGTTAAAACAATAGGTTTTCATTCATAACGCAATGTAAATAATGCTTGCTTGGAATATTTTGGAATTCTCTAAAGCAGTTTATACACCTTCTACAGCATGTAATATTTAAATGTATTGACAACGGTGACACGATGTTTACATGAGATGTGTGTACGAGCCCGAAACCCGTAGGTGCGTATAAAGTGTCCAGGAATATGATTAAGTGCTAAGTTAGAGGTGTCGTATTGCGCGCAGCGGGCGGAACCTCCATTCACGACGATAATATTACCTTACCGCCGAAAATATCAAATCGACAAGCAGCGATGCTATCTAAAATGTTATAAAATTGAATATTTTCATATATTAAGCACCTACGGGGAGTCCGCGCGTCCCCGTGGCGTCTTCCGGCGTGCCCGATTCTCGATGTCCGTTCTGGCGTTCGCCTAACATTTTATGTTGAATTTTATGTGAATAGAGATGTTATTTAATATTGTTGTTAACGTCCCCGAGATTTTTGAATGACGCCTTTTTCGTCGTCGCTGCAGTTGTCCTTACAATAAAATCAAACGGCGTCAAAGAAATATGTGACACATAAAGTGTATTTTATTCAAATACCTGTGAGGACACTATGGGTGTGCCGAGTGAGGTCAAACTTAAATAATGTATTTTTATTTTCCTCAACGCCCAAAAATACATAATTTTGAAAGGGGTTGTATTAATATACAATTGTAATTATCAAACATTTTGCCTACAACAAGTGAATAATTCTTCTTCTATTTTTCTATCAATTTTTGAGGTTTAATATTATAACTGACTCTTTCTTATTGCAACAAATTATTTTGACTATTATAAAACTATTTCATTAACATAGTTAGATTCGCCTTTACCTATGATTATAACACAAAAGTCGGAAGCTTAAACCTACATCAAATAAAGTAACTAATGCCCCAACTTCAAGATGAAAATACTGTACAAATAAAATATACCAATAAATATATTTCAGGTCGGAGCTTATAAAAATTCAGAGGCGTAAAATGCGTTGATGTCGCAGCAAATATCAATTAATAGGCGTTGGTACGCGCGGAACTGTAAAAGTGTAAAGTGCAGCCAGGCGGGGGCGTTCCGTAACTCACCCGGACTCTCCCGGCCTCACCCGGACTCTCCCGGCCTCACCCGGACTCTCCCGGACCGTAAATCGGCAGTACTGAAATATGGATCACTGCGTCTAAATGGTCACAGATATTGGTCAATCATGAGTTATCGAATAATAGGTATAAATATGTAACAAATCAAATGAGGAAATTGCAAAATGAAGAGAAATTAAGTGAATTGGAGGTCACCCTATGGTACAAATTCGACCATATTTCTTAATACAATCACAGACATCAATTTGGCATAAATGTCTCGTTACCAGGCCATTAAATTAAAAAAATGGGGTACAA
Source organism: Cyclargus thomasi (assembly GCA_026546445.1). Lineage (NCBI taxonomy): Eukaryota > Metazoa > Arthropoda > Insecta > Lepidoptera > Lycaenidae > Cyclargus > Cyclargus thomasi. The sequence continues at coordinate 3,345,672 of JAOTAV010000001.1, read as the reverse complement.
AGTTTTTCGCTCGCGTATTAATGTATAGTTAGTGACGGAAGTGACGATTTTCAAAATGTAGGGAAGTGTTAACGTTGCTGGGAAGCTGATTGCTGTAATATCTGAACCCTGAATTACGCAAGGGGACGGCGGAAACGCATACTGAAATGCTCATAGAGTTATATTAAAACTGGCAAATGATCTTAGGGACCTTTCGAGCATTAACCATCGTACATAAATCATCTAATATCTAGCAGATACCGGAATTAATAACAATTTATATCTCTGCCCCGAAGCCCATATTTTCAGGACTCGATACGATCAATCACCAAACACGTAAGTGCCCCTAAACGATCATCCGTCTAATGGCGCTAAATATAGGCGAGATACACATGCACTATATTACGCGGGGCACGTGAAAATTATGGGCGCTCGGATTTTTCGAGAGCATTAATGCAAATTTATCGAGCCGCACCGCGCTAATAGCCGCCGCTGATTGTTTCCTCGCCGATTTATACCAACACCTATTGCAGATTTAAAGCTTTAATTGTGAACCGTTCGGTTGTTTTATGGGATAGTCGGACCGTATTTATTTGCCGGGCGGATGCGGTCGCTTATTGATTTTCCCGTGTGTCGCAGTTTTAAGTTTTACCTGTCGGTGTCGCGGTGGACAGTGCACGTCACATGATCTATAGCTAGGTTACTTCCACTCCGCCGCCGCTAATGTTCGGACACTACATGAAATATGGTTTAGCGTGTTTTGTTTTTATATTGCTCACGGGTTGCCATTTTTGAAACCGTTTGGTGTTCTTATCAGCTTACCTCAACTAGAGTTTAGCTCCCGTTAACAAAATACCAAATAACCGTTTAAAACTTACCTAAGTCTTAACACAAGTTTTCAAGTAGATAGCTTTTCGTTCTCTTATCGAGAGAATTTAATGTCACAACAGAAATTGCAGTAAACTTGTTTTTTGTCCAACTTCGACTGCGTGGAATGGATGGCCTCCGTTAACAATGAGTGAGGCCTAAACGGGGGTAGTCGTATCAAAGCCACGAATATATATTAACAAAAGGTTCATAGAAAACATCACGAATATTTTCTTCGAAAAAAAATAGGGGCAATATATTGTTTGAAGTATCTAAACTTACTTCCAAAATTCTTCTAATGATCTCTATCAAGCTATAATCAAAATCTTTAAGCCAGGCTATAACAAAACACTAATCGACGATTAGGCTAAACGGCCAGGTAACTCACCTCGAAATTGCCGCCACTCGGGGCAACGTGTTAATAAATTAAGTGACGTCACTAAGCAGTTAACAAAGTTGAGCGGTTACCGGGGGCGTTTCCCGCTTTTTTGCCAGTTTTCCGCGCTGCCGCCGGAAGTTCTGCCATTATTATTTTACGCGGGCAACAAGCGGCGCGATAATATCCCTCAGCCTCTCCTGCCGAGATCGGTTTAATGGCCGAACGTGTCTTCCGACTCGCGCTTAATAGGTGTAATAACTTATAAAAACTTTAGACGAAAAATATTATCTTATCCCCTAAAAACAAATAGAGCGGAATTTTGCACGGAGCCGTTCAATTCAAGATAAAATCAAAAAATAACTTTATCATACCATAGACTATAATTATATTAATCCTATTCATCTACAAATAAACATACGGGTCCTGAGTTTCAACTCGCAACTACCTACGATACGGATGCTCATTACCGTAAGAGAGCCATGCTTCTGCACGAATGGGCCGGCTCGACCGGAGTGATACTAAACCCTCACAGAAAACTGGCGTGAAACGGCGTTGTGCTGTGTTTCGTTCGGTGAGTGAGTTTACTGGTGGTCCAACTTCCCTAATCCACCTACTCCTATTTTCATTCTCTATTCCCTCATAAAGGCCGGCAACGCACTTGTGACTCTTCGGATATCACAGGTGTCCATGGGCGACGGCAGTTGCTTTCTATCAGATAAACCGTCTGCTCGCTTGCCCCCTAAACATCATAAAAAACCTAAAAGTGCTGAAAATAAAAGTTTTTGAACTTTTAAATAAATAATATATATCTCTCTCTCTCTCTTATAATAAATTTTCCTAAAATACTGTGTATATTTTACGTATCTCCAGCAAACGTCACGGAGGTCGGCGTGTTTTGCGTAATTCCGGGATAAGCTCTAGTTAGGTTTAAGCCGAGGGTCGGCTCAGTATCGCACTTCGTCCGTAAATCAATCCGGGTCCGGCTGAGACGACGCGGCAAAAATACTTCGCCTCAGCTCGCCCCGAAAATCCGCTTACACGATACACGCCCTAACGATACGCCACTTGTCGCCCGCCCGCCTAGCTTACAACGTATGTTTTAGAAATATCAAGATTTAATTTAAACCGTTAATTTTAAATTATAGTATATAGTACAATTTAAAATAAACGGTAAAAAAAGAAAATTATATAATTTTCTTTTTGGCATGGCAATTTTTCGAAAACTTATTTATAAATAAAATTATAAAAAGCGATCAAGTGCCAGTTAAACTCGCGCAGGAAGGATTCCGTACCAGTAGAGAGCAAAAAATTGGGAAAGAAATTACGTCGTATAAGCAATAATTCAATGTAGACATATATTATCAAAAGAAAAAAAATGGCAAAAAACACATTTGTTGTATGAGAAAAAAAATATTTTAGTTTGTTTTTAGCATTTGCTGCTGTTATCCGTGAAAATTTCGTTATTACGTCGAAATCCAGAGTTCTACACTGCAATAACAGGCATGTGAAGAAAAAATATAATTATTGTACAATCAATATGAAGAAAATTCTTAAAACTTAATAGTAGTGGAGCACCTGGGGCGTTAAAAACATGAAAACCCCAGATTTCAGTTACAGTGTATAAGATTTTTAAATTTAAAGTTTTTTATTTTACCTCATAATTGAAAACATAAGTATAAGAAGCAGATAATTAACATTTTAAAAACTCCTGGATTTTTTGCGTTAATCGACGCTTTTGGACCCGAAAAATATTTTGAAATTAAAATAATGTGTGTTTGATGTAACAATAGCTCGATAATGAAATAGGTAAGTAACAAGATTTGTCAAAATTTTATATGAAAAATTTGTATTTACTCAAAGGTTAAAAAGTGTTAGTTATCTTCTTCCTCCTTCTACAGACACGAAAATTAAAAGTACGAAAAGATTGATTTAACTTTTGTGTAAAAAACTTTTGTGTAAAAAAGAAAACATCCCCACGACCAATTAAATTCAGAAACTGCTACAAAAGTCCGAGGTCGAAACTCGAAACCCTCAGACACTCACCAAACCAAAAATAAAACTTATTATTATATTTAATGTTAAGTCGTTACGGACAAATAACATGTTAATGGAAAAAGAAAGTAGTTATCGGGCCCGTTGTGTGTTAAATTATTCACAAAATGGATTCGGCGCTCCAGATCTTCGTGGAGATCATGCGATATGGGGAGTTACACGCGATCCCATGTTGAAACTGATGACAGTCGTGACGGTATTACACCGTAATGATGCCACCAAACTACCTAATTGTCTTTTGTGTATTGTTGGGAGCCACTGATATTTATCTGGAAAATTTCGGCATTTTCACTTACTCCACTATCGTATCATTTGCGTTCACTATTATAAACTTTTACTATTCAAATGAGAATAGACATAACGAAGAGTATACCGACTTTAGGGAGTGAAAAATCTGTGCTGGTACGGCTAGTTATAGTATTCCTTATTCTGTAATTGCAAGGCATTTCGATAACTCTTTTTAAGCCACGGGCTACTCTGGTCCTTCTGTTCATTGTTTTTAAATTGTGTGTCTTATATCATACATTCTTTAAAAAAAAACCAGATTTGAGATGAATCGATTGAATTAATCTCAGATATATAATTGAAGCTAATATTTTTCAACTTTGTTTATAATTGTAGCAATAGCAGAAAATTATATCTGTCGGGAGTACTGGTTTCCGTCGCTTCATCGGCGACTCAATCGGGACATCTTCGAGGCTCCACCAGTAATCGCTCCACCATTAGGCCGCGTGCACAACAGACGTAATAACCTCGCAATTAGACGGGAGCTGTCATTAGATCGTAATAGAGTTTCGTACAACAATTTGTGAGTAAAATCGTCAAGCGTGTCACATTACCGGCGTCCATTAGGGCGTTTACACAACATGGAATTGGAACAGTCCACAGATTATCGTGATAGACAAACGGAGCGCTTTGTCCCGATAATAATGCCTTATAGTGGGTGTTCCTTTCGCGAGTCGCGAGCGCTGTCACGATGACAAATTGTTATGCCCCAGTCGCGCCGGTGTGCTTGTTTGTTTATAACCTCTTGGTTTCAAAACGCAAAACATAAATATTTATACATATACAGTAAGTCCTATAGTAGAAATGTTGTATTTTAATTCATCAATGTGCAAAATATAAAAACAAACAAAATTATGCCACAGTAAAATTAATTATGTTATATTTTGTGGTTCATAGATATTACAAAATTATAACTTCAATTCCATACAGTATAAAGTGTAATATACGACACAAAACGTGCCTATTTCATTTATCACGAGCACCCTGTACATGACAATTGGTATATCGGACGTTTGGGGGATATATCTAAAACATATCCGTTAGATTTCGGCAGGTCGGGTAATATCCACACGTCGGGCATTAGGAACGTCCGATAAGATCGTATCGCCGCCAAATTACACGTTTCCTGTAATCAATGTTGTTATTTTAATAATATAATTGTCATTTCGCGGCGACATTGTCATAATGACAGCTTACAAAACACCTACTGTCACAAACACGTCATTAAACTTAATTGAATTCAGAACGATATTAAGGGAACGTCCACACAGGGGATGTATTTTATTCGCGGATTTTTTTCGCCGGTGCGGATACTTTCGTATCAATTCAATGCGTTAGCGAAAAAACTTCCGAATTATAATCGCAGTTTGAGCACTCCCAAAAGAGGAGAAAAAACGCACATATTTCCATATCCATACATCCATACTTCCATACTAATAATATAATTATGCGAAAGTGTTTCGGTCTGTCTGAAGTCTGTCTGTCTATATGTCTGTGTGTCTGAGACCTCTTCATGCCCAATCATGACCTCTAAATCGATTTTGTTGAAATTTTGTTAAAATCTTATATTTTTCTATAAAAGAATTTTGGCATAACAGAGTTGCGGGTATTATCTAGTTCTATAAAATACGCTAAAAACTTAGACACAATAATTTATTTGGATTTTTAGAATGACCCACTCATGCCTCATTAATTTACAGGTTGAAATGCGCAAAGCAATCTTGAAAACTCATTCCCCATATCAATTAAGGGTTCCCATTAATTAGAAGAGCTTCCCATTCATATTTATCACACATTTATCAGATACGGTCAGGATCCTGCTTAGAAATGTTAATTTATTACAGTCATTACAGACTTTGTTGCCAGAAAATAACATATGGTTTGCCCTTTTCGCTTAAAACGTGTAAAATTGTTAATTACTAAAAGTGTCAATACTAGTAGTAACAAAAGCATGTATATATTATGAAGGCAATAATAATTTTCTGCACCACATTTCCCTTCATACAAACTTTTGCCCGCCGCTTAAGTCGCGTTGAGTTCGGAGATCACTTAAATATACGAATGTCGATGTTTTTCCAAGACCAAGAGTCTCTCCATCCTTTCAACCTATTCTAAAAATCAAGTCGATTGGTCACTTCTTTAGGGCTTGGAGGAAGGAAAAACAAACGACACACTTTCCTATATAATGTCTGGTTTACACGTATTAAGTAGAGAAGTAGTTAACTAAATTTTAACTTAAATTAAGTTATAAACTGCACGTAAGCACAAAATTTAGTAGCAAGTAGCAAGTTAAGTCACTTAAATTAAGCTAAAATTCAGTTAACTACTACTTGTCTACTCTTAATACGTGTAGATCAGGTCTTAGAGTAGGGAAGAGGGAGCCTTATGTCAATGTCCAAACACGAACATCGTGTTTCGACTGTTTTACCCTTGTGATAAAAGTGTTACTAAAGGTGTTTAGCGAATGTTTTATGCAATATATTGTTGTCTTTTGTTGTTCCGTTACATAATAAACTATAAATACGACCGAGTAAATGCGTCAAACTAAAATAAGCATTATATACGTAAGCTTCAATTTAGTTTTACAAGGCTGAGCTTACCAAGCCTAGTAGAGTACATTCATGTTTTCTCTTGTAGGTATAATATTTGTATAAATTTTGTTGTCATTAGTCAAAACACAGCCATTACCCTGGAATCTTCTTTGTGTTGACGATGTGGTTCTTATAGCTCAGAATAACTGCAAAATGTACCAAATCAACACACTAGAAAATGCTGGATTACATTATAAACTGAACTGAACTGGAATGCATTTTTAACCAAAGTCCCACCAGTATATCTATCTACTACCCTGGTCGAACACCAGTCTAAAGTAACACAGTTTAAGTGCTTAGATTCAATTAGGTATATCAAATACGCACAGGTAGAAGCTGACGTATAACACAGAGTTAGTATAGCCTAGCAGAAATGGAGATAACAGCTGGGTATTATGTGACTCAAACATGCCAATCCGTATAAAGGAAAGATATACATAATGGCGGTAAAAACGCATGTGGAAAAGCTCCACACCAGAGAAATGAAAATGCTGCGATTGTCTGGGGGGGGGGGGGTGACCAAACATGATAAAATTAGAAATGAATACATCTGGGGAAGCTTCAAAATAACTCCAGTGTCCGAAAAACTGACCAAGAGACGCTTAAGATCGTATGGGCGTGTTATGCGCAGACGATATGTATATTGTCAAATAGGCGTTAAGTATCCCAGAAACTAAGAGAGCTAGAGGTAGACCGCCAGCCACGTGGTGAACCTGTATGACCGAAGCGCTAGCTGTAAATAACTTGCCTAAATCGACAACCCAAGACGGGATATCTTGGCGCAGGCTTGACTACGAGAGCAGATCCTACGTAAAGTGGGAAAGGGCTAAGAAGAACTAGCGCAGGCATTGTTAGCATGCACGCTACGCCTACAACGTTCGGCCCAATATAATAATACGTTTTTTGCAATTATTCCCAACCTATACTTAACTTTCAAACACACAATTACACATAATCGACACGTCTATCTTGGTAATATATCAAAAATAATAAATATTAAGTTAATTATAGTATAATATTGTCACATTAGTTCTCTGAGGTCTGTAATATAGAGCGGCCTGCTAATGACGGCGTCAGCTTATTGTTTTAAATCGTCCGCCCTTTAATTTGCTGCATCGACCGTCATTATAACCCAACGGAAAAAACATGAATTCACCCCTTCACATTCATGATATATGAGATTTAAAATAACAGTTATAAGCCCCTCGGTGTGTAGATCAAAATGTTCTCTATGGTTTTTAACATTTTTTGAAGACGTTGCGAATACGTTCGGTACTGTCGAGATATTACATTATTTTGTTATATGATAGAATTTAAAACAAAATAATTATAAACATTTACAAATAAGTGACTATAATTATAAAAATAATAATAAATATACTTTATTGTGCAAAAAAAAAACAACAAACAAATATCATTAAACATGTACACAAAGGCGGCCTTATTCCTTAAAGCAATTTCTTCCAGGTAACCTTTTAACTTCGTTAAGATAAATATAGATCCAGGAAAATGGTGGTGTGAAAAACTATACATCCACCAAAAAATTTTATTTAAAAGTGAGTTAAGCAATCACAGTCAAACATTATCTATGAAATAACTAAAAAACAATACATAAATTAAATTATTTTAATAATTTTGACGGAGTATTTACAAGAAGTATAAAAGAAATGCCTAAGTGTCATAAAAATCAAAGGTTTTAAAACAACATATATACCTACGTCTCCTCAATTTGATTTGGCAAACAATCAAAATAAAAAGTTAGGTACCGCCGTCCAATTAACTAAAGAAGCCGAACAGAAGCGCTTCGCAAACGTAAAATCTTTGCCAATTAAATGCAAAAGTTATTCGAAGTACCGGAGGGGGTTACATAAAATTTTAAGTCTTAATTCGCGCAACACAATTTTTTATTGCTCCTACTCCCGATAAGTAAACAAAAAGAGCGAATTATTCGGAGTCGGCAAGACGCCGTCCGCGAGACACAAGGGTGTAAAAAGTAAAACAATAAGGATTCCGTGCGGCTACGAGGGGATATTTATTGTTAATGAAAATGGCGGGATTTGAACTAACGTCTTGTAACTAAATACCCCCTCACGGTTAAAGCGAGTACTAATTTGGTTTTTATAGCGCGTCCTTAATTTGATTTGGCGAGATCGCGGCCGCGCCACTACTGCGAGTGGGGCAATTAATTTGGTCGGATTATATTTTTCCAGACGCCTGCGAGCGTCGCGCTATCCCCGAGCGCCGCCGCCCGCCCGCACCCGCCCGCACCCACCCGCGGCCGCCCGAGCCGAGGAGGAAAAAATAAAATAAAACTTAAGCCCCGTTTAATTTGAAGGGTGGTTCTGGGCTATTAAAGTAACACGCTTATGTATTGCAAATTATATTGAAATTTGTCTTCCATTACCGAGAGTCTTCCTCACACAAATGTTGCCCGCATTACGAGCGGGAGTTTTTATTCTTCGCTACGCCCACCCTTGTCTCCCGCTTTTTTACGTCGAAAGTTTTGTGGTGCCTTTTTTTCTCGCTAATTAAAACTCTTCCGCGCTGTTTCCTCTCGGAAACGAGATTCGATCAATTAATTTTCGGACGGCGTAAGCTATCTCTAAATTTAACGACTACAACGAACCAATTTTCCCGAAAAAATATCGCAGCTTAATTGACAATGAACATTTACAAAAACATTGGTGATACGTTACAATTTAAGAGATTTTGATATAAAAGACTTCAACGAATAGGATATTTTAATTTTTTTTATATATAAGTTCCGAAACACGCAAACACTTATACTAGTGGTGTGAACAGAATTTTACCAGAGGATACTTATAGTACACTCTCTGTACTTCTCTTATTAGAAGAGACATAAGACATGCGGAGCTGAACAGCATGTCTTCGGCCTAGTATGGGAAAATTTGTAGAGGTTGCCGTTGCCCAATTTACTGGCATGATCTGGATGTGGCCTTGTCCCTAAGTCAGACTACTGTTCGGCCTGTGTATGAAGTGCTAGGAGTATAGAATAAGAATACTTTTTTTGTCATCACAAAACACATACAGAACAGCAGATTATGACAATGGTAGTAACGATAACACAATAGTCATGTACAATCAGAGAAGTTGAAAAAGATACACAATTTGGTCGGGCTATGTCCAATTTAGCCGACAGGTCACGGCTTACTTGGAATTAAAATATTCCGACCAAATGACGTAGGTCCGTCAATTGGCTCTTCTTCAATTTCCTCCATTATACAATAATGTGTGATGTCAAAATGGGCCTAAGCTTATTTATATAGGAGCTATAGCTGTGTCTGACCACTTGTCAGACATCCGCTGTTGGGCTCGTGGTGTAAATAACCATTCCCGTGGCTACGCCGAAAGCGGTTTGATGGTTCCATGGGGTCCAGTATATTACCCCACCCCAAAAGAACGAACACAGCTATCAAATCAAGCCGGAATTCGCCAAAAATTATATCAATGCACCGAAATGATCAAACAATCAATCGGAACGGTGAGCGGTCCGCAGCCTTCAATCAGTCGTAATGAAGGCGGTGGGCACTTTGTCGGCACTCTCCGGTAGGCGCTGGACGCTGGGCGGAGCACGCGCCGAATTAAATGGAAATCAATAGCGATCACCGCACGTGACCTCCGCTCACCATCACTATCACCGCCACTGATGATCACAGACTCGGTAGGAGAAAGTGACCTTAAAACTTTGCTAAACCTTATATACTTCTTTCCGTACTTCCACAAAACATGAAAAAAATGGCCAGACCTTCATGCATTGAAACTTCCTTGAGTCCTTGTAAATTCCTCAAATTGAAAGTTAAATTTTTCTTTCACGAAAATATTACACTAATCAAATTAATCGCTTTAAGAACTATTTTGTTCTAAGACATTTCAAATGATATTTTTATAAAAACAAATAAAACCAGCTCTAGATATGCTATTATTATCGATCGGTTTCAAAATAAATCTCGAGTATCAACGTGTAGTTGGAATTGCCAGTGAGTCCGCATTAAGAGAATCTTTCGACGGGAGTCCGACGAATTCCCGTGCAATCACCACGCTCCGACACAATGACGGTATCAATCGAAATCGCCTGAGATTATGTCCATAGATTAGCTATGCGTTATAGAATAGCTCATTCGTAATCGCGAAGAGATATGTACAGAAACAAGGAGAAGGACAGTGCCCGGTGATAAATAAGTATAGAAAATTCGTGTATTTTATACAAAGAATAAAAAGAATAATCAAATCATTATAGTTATAATAGCTTCGGATCGGATTATATGAATTTTGTGCGACAGCAATATGCTCTACAAGGCGGAAATTAGCAGATTTTTTAAAGACTAAGTGTGCAATATTTTATCGGCGGGTACTATAGAAATAGACGAATCTAAGACGTAAATTTTATTAAACATAACCATTCCCGTTAACACGAAAAAAAAACTGTTGAACCAAATATTTATTTGCCTCCTAAAATTTCATAAACAAAGATATTGACAACAAAACCTCTGCACACTACCTGATCTCTGAACAATTCATAATGTAGAGTGAACACGTCCGCGTATAACGCGCGCAGACAAAGCAGCACTCCTGTCCGATGATCAATGTATTAGAAAGGCGGACTTAATGTCGGCAATTCAGCGGCACTGCGGGTAATTGCACTAATTGGTTCTGCTGATGACCCCTGAACTACGCCCCCGACGATGTCTTTTTATCGATTCCGTGACTTAAACCACTGCTGCTCTGTAATTATGACACATTTGGGAATTAAAAAATAACATTAAGCAATGAAGCATGGTTAAATAAATTCAGAAGCGACTCAAGTAGACGTTATTCATTTGTTAAATATTGTGTTGACTAAATAGTCAATATTATATTTTATAAAGTTTTAAATCAAAAAAGCAAAAGAAAAGAAGCTTTTTTATGCTATTTTATACTGTATGTACATAATATTTGTAAGGCAGCGAATTAATTATAATTATACTTTAGTGATCGTTTCTACTCCAACTTTCTTTAAGACCTTTAACTACCATACATGGATTTGCTGTCACAATTTTAGAGAACAATATAAACTTCATTCCGTATAAAGATAAACAAAAACGGGGCTGGCTTAATAAAACAATATCCGCAAAAGGACAAAATATCAGTGCAAATAAACATTTAAGTTTATGGACTCGAAAGATATTACCGATTCGTGATCTCCTTTTTCTTTAGTTTCGCGTTTCGGTCGAACGGCCATCTTGGCGACATGTGGCGGGAGATTTAGGCGGGAAACGTGCCCCGCCATATTAGATTATGTCGAAATGAATTGAGCGCTACTATTGGATATGTTATTGACGTAGATTTGCGATCGGAGGAACGAACTGATATTTTGTATTGTTATTAGAGTCCCCGCAGACGTGCTCCGCGTCTCAAGTGCGCCCGTCGCTTGACTCGCCGCTCAGTCGATACCCTCGCAGACCTATCGTTTGGGCCTCCTTATGTTTTTCTTATGTAAATGCAGTTTCATATCCGATGAGCTTTATTTATGTGGGAATCGTTTTGGCGAGATACGTCTTGGGTTCCAGTGTTCGAATCTCGTGACGCATGTAAATGTGAGCTTATTTCCCTTCCTAATATTTATTGTGTTGACTTTTCTTTGTTTTGTCCATTATTTATATAATTTCATAAAATATATATGTGGTCAATATTTACAAAAAGTTGTCCTTTTGTGTTAATATTATCTTTTCCATACATATAATAAAACAACAAATTGGCGTGTCTGTACATTTAATATTTTTACAAAATAATCAATGTGCGGATGCTAAGAAACATAAATAGAACACATATCGACAAAAAAAAGTTGTTTGTTTATCTGTTTGTATGCGCTAATCTCAGGAACTACTGAACGGATTCTGGGGATAGCTTATAGGTCTGGGCAACATATAGGATACTTTTTATCGCGGAAAAATGTACCGTTGCCACGTGATATACAAATTTTTGCTCAATGAAGTTGCGGGCACCAACCAGTTTCTAAATAAAGAAATAGGAACTCTTTACTATTACTCGTATGCAGTCGTTATTAAAAGTAAATAAATACACTACGGTGGCGGCTTAGATACAGAATTTTAAAGTGTCGTCAAAGATCAAAGCAGCTCGGCCGAAGTACTCTGTGCAGGAGTGTTGTTAAAATGTATTCAAGGACCTGCACAGTAAACAGTAGCAGAGACCGTGCCGTAAGTCATAAACTCCAGCGAACGAGGAGTCTAGTCTGATTTGAATAAAGATATAATGTAAGTTGACTGCTAGTCCTCTTCATATAAATGTTACGTATTGATATATTTTTTATGATATTTAGTGGGCAAGCGAGCGGGAGCGAGAGAGACGTGTTACCTAATGGAAATCAACTGCCGTCACCCATGGACACTCGTGACATCCAAAATGTCGCAAGTGCGTTGTTGGCCTTTATGAGGGAATATGTGATGGGAATAGGGATAGGGGGATTAGGGAAGTTGAGCCACCGGTATACTCACTCACTGAACGAAACACAGCACAATGCCGTTTCACGACAGTTTTTCTGTGAGGCCATGGTACCACTCCGGTCGAGCCTACCCATTCATGCCAAAGCATAGCTCTCCCACGGCAATGAGCATCCGTATTATGTACTTCAGCATGCATGTCTCATTGGTACACGCGTCCACCAAAATTTAGGCTTTACTCACTAGGCTACGGTCGCTCTAATTATTGTTTTTCTAAAAGTAGTATGTAAAAATGTTTAATTTATAATATAAAAATGTAAATTTTACGAGAAAACAAAATTATAACAAAAGTCTAATGCTACGGTAGTACGGATACTGTTGTCATTCATCAACAGCATATGAATAGCTACTTTATAATCTATCTCAACTTTTATTAAAATCCGTTTGGAAGTTTCGGCGTGATTTAAACGAAGTCACATTTGTAACATGAGTAGAGATACCACGCTAAAATTGTTGGCGCTTGTAACATGCGGACACTTTTCACTTGCACCACACACGCAGTCATCGCTCCAGACGGGTCGCTTTGAAGTCTGAGGGTAGTTATGAAAATTAATAAAGTGACGTCTAATTGCTTCCGATAAGATGTTGCGCGGGAGCGCTTATGTTTTTTTGGAATCATCTTTAACGATTATACTGAAGTACACCCTGCATCAAAAACGAGAAACTTAGATTCGAAGCCGTCAATAAAAAAGCTTCAAAGCTAGCAAAAACTTCAGATTATTAACAAAAGAATTACTGTCACGTGAGATTTATAATATCATCTTGATAAAAGTATAATAGCCCGCTTCACCGCTTCCCGATAAGTACCGGATAGGTTATCTACAACTTTTTCGACAGATTCTCCATACATAATCTGTCAAAAAGTTTTGAATGGTCTATCCAACAGTTATCCGTGAGCGGTGAAACAGGCCCTTATAATTGTTTCAACAATTGTTAGCTACAAATACTCTCCAAAAAATGTTTTATGAAACACAAAATTAGGCACGTAATGTAACGTGCAAAACTTGTAAAAAAAAACTTTTTCTTAAGCTCTCCACACAATTTTCCGCATCACTTACAAACTTTGTACTCTACGATCATTAAACGTGTGTTTATGATGTGTCTAAAAATACTTTCGAGTTGATTTTCGGTGGCGCCAGCGGTGAAGAGCTCTCGACGGCACATGCCAGATACAGTATTAGTAGCGAGAGTTAACAGCTACTTCTGGCTTAAACTGACGATAAAAACACACCGGCATATAGTTTTTGGGCGCCATAGAACACCTTTAAGAGGAACACTTGTATGCTATTAGCCGTATCGAGCCTTTTAACAAAACCGACAAATAAGAGCCTGGTGGTTCAGCAGCTTTTGCACTCGTAACAGTATCTGTTCACCTATTATTATACAAATACCAGCTGTTCCCTGCGGTAATAACCATGATTCATAGAGTAAAAAGTAGCGTATACCTTAATCCAGGATTTTATCAGAATCGATCTAGCCGGTAAAGCGTGAAAAAGTAACAAACATACAAACTTTCGCATTTATAATATTAGTAGTATTATAAAAATTATATATATAGAGAACATACTGAAATGTTGCATTGTGATACGAGCTACGCGAAAGCTGTCAAAATACAGCAAAATAAATTATACTAGAGGTCGCCCTAATAAATATTTGAATCAATCGGGTACCTATATAAATATAATCTATTCTCAATTCATTCACAATGGTACTTCACATACTTCAATTTGACATAACGGTTTCATTACCAGGCTGTTAAATTAAAAAAAACCACAGACGTCAACTGTAAACAATAGAATATTTCGTGTATGATAAACGTATGACACGTTTATCATACACGAAATATTGTAGTGTGCATAGTGTAGTGTGCGTAGCGTTTTATTTATTAAAAATATATAAGATAAAAGCATATTTTAATATAATATTAGTATTCCACGCTCTTCCTCCATATCAACTAGGTATAACTGGCAGAAATTTTATGTTTTTCGTATTCCGTGTTAATACTACTTAAACTTTTCGTCCCTTCAATAATTTCGTCGATGATAAAAGTGTAACACATAACACAACACACGACAATACCTACACAATAAACATCGTTACACGCCGCAAATTAAACTGCCAATCATTCTCGGCTAAGTCATTACTGATTCATTTTTATTTTATCCCATCGCGACCCATCTCAAGGAATATATAAGTTAAAAGAACCTATCAATAAAAATGAATTTAACGTGTCCCGAAATAAAACACTCCGTTATTAAGTTGACAAGCAACCGTAAAAATGCTCCTTTAAAATGTAAAATAAACAGATCAATCATGTTAAAGCGATCCCACCGGGCTCGATCCCCGAAAAGAAGCCTACGTAAGCGTCTATTATGAAGCACAGATGTTGCCAGAAGACCGATCGCATGTTTCATCCCGTTCGCTCGATCAACCGTGCGATAAGTGCGAAGCGGGACGGCGAATAAAAGTGATACTAATTTTTTTACACTTTTTCAAAATAAGAATCGTACAGCGTGATTGACACGCGGTCGCTCGCGGGCCCGACCCGGCATTAGCTGGCATTAGGCGCTCCGCAAGATCCCACCAGAATTATCATTTTATAATTTATTACGCTAATTACGAGCGTACATTTGAAAATAAAAATGCGAGGGTTAGGAGGTTTCGCGGACGTGTGTCGTGTTACTTTTCGGGTGTATAAATCTAGCTACATCAATCAAGTTGTCGGCCGCCGAGCCCCGCTTCGCGTTATTATGTAGATCTGCGATTAAAACGTTTAAAAAGTTACATATTCACTACATGGACATATTAACCCTTTTGATATTTTGACGCATATTTAAATGAGTTCGTTGTTTTACAAACAACTTTTGTTTTTCTTTGATGAGAATTCTTTTGACTTATTTGTTTTTTTTAAATCAACGTTATTTCCTTACAATTACATCATAACAATTGACTGTTAGTTTTAAGTATTGTGCTGAACGGATGTTTAAAAAACTACTTTTATTACTCGTAGCGAGCGGCGTAGACATTCGTAGAGCGGTGTAGCTCTGTAGTTTCTATGCTATTTGATATAACTTGACTACTGAACCGCGCCCTGGGAACGTGGGACGGGGCGGGAGACGGGTAAGAATACAACTCCGTCGGCGTTGACGGCCAAATGACAGAGCAGCGTGGTGGGTAACCATGGTAACTCTCTCCCGCCGTGCACATACCCAAGACGCGGTATACCACATGTGGTCAAGCTATATAAACAATTTTAAGACACTCATTGTTATTCAATGTTGCAATCATTCAATAAAGAAAGACAGAAAAACAGCATTATAACAAAATACATTGGTACTCTAAGTAAACCGTTTCAAGAAATCGTAATCTGATACTCGTTTAATGTATTATTCAGTTCGGCGAAAGTACGTATGAAAGAAATAGTAATTACAGCGGCATTTAATATAAAAGCAATTATATATTGTCCGGCGATAAACCAATAACACGTCGGGTCGGGTCGGGTCGGGTGTAATTGAATCCGCCACGACGTGAGAAGACTAACCATGGTCTAATCCTCGGACCTCGCCGTCCCTCTATAATTGGAGATTTCACGAGATAACACCATGACCTCTCATCAAACTACCCTCGCGCTGAAGACGCCGGCAAAACAACGCTCGTCGTAAACCGTAGTACCCCGATTCTACTATGTTATCTAACATAAATACAAGGCCATTAAACCATGCGGTCATATAATGTTATCGTGAAACCGTTTAATAAGTAATGCAATAACTAAATTAATGTATAAGTATCAAAAGCCTACGAAAATTAGTGTCTGAAAAATTTGGTTATCTCTTTACCTGCGAAAATTATTGTCCTTTCTAGATTTTCTTTTTCAGACTATATTTTTTTAAGTATTTTAAAATAAATAATCCTATTTAAGAATTTTCTGGAAAATCTTCCATGCCACGACTTTATCATCATTTTTAGCTATTCGCTCCATAAACTCCTTTAACTTGTTTAAAACAAATAAATCCTAATCATTTAATTAGTCTCACAACGACGTAAAATAACCATCAATGCTATGGGAGATTAGCGAAGTCTCAATCCGAACTCAGGCCATAGAGATCAGGGGGCGCATGAATTTACAGCCTCCTTAACACTGGCGGACTAACGGTTATAGGTCTCCGCCAACTTAAGTCCCAACTTGACTTGTTGGGAACTTGTGATGTGTTAGACCGGATTACGATGTCTCTACTAAATATCATTCAGACAAGTTTTCCTCTTAATTGAATGTAGGACATTAAAGATAACTTAGGACGAAGTCATCTTCAATGTCCTAAATCAGATAGGTAAGGACCTAACACGGAAAGGTTGAGTAAACCATATTTTCGCATCTAACGGTACGATTGAACGAAAGAAATCTTCACATCCTTCTTACAGTTATTTTGTCTTACAGTTCTATGCTTGTAGCATCTCATCAATTCTACGCTTAAATTAGCGACATAGAAAAAATGAAGACATACGTGGAAGAAGCGAGTAACTTACATTTTAAAAACTGCCGGATTTTTGCGTAAATGGACGCTTTACGAGCAAAAAATTATTTGAAATTAAAATAATGTAGATTTAATATATGTATAGCTAGATAGACAATAAAACTTTTTTTATTATATTTAGGGGGCAAGCGAGCAGACGGATTACCTGATGGACAGCAACTGCTGTCACCCATGGACTCTCGTGACTTCCGAAGAGGCACAAATGCGTTGCCCGCCTTTATGAGGGAATAGTGAAAGGAAATAAGGATAGGTGGATAAGGAAAATTGGGCCACCGGTAAACCAGACCAAACAAAAATGGGAAAAAAGAGTATTTACTCGAAGGTTGTAAAATGTTAGTTATTTGCTTCTTCCACTTACGTCTTTAAATGTGTACACTGCTGGCTGCGAGTAGCAAACTACTAAATCGTGTGTATCGGTGTAATTATATGAAGATAAGTGAAAAGGGATCTAATGCGAGTTTCGTCGCGTCTCCCGCCGTGATCCGGTAATCCGGCACTCGCAATTGGAACTGCCACTGAGCCTAAAACAGCCGTGGCTTAGCGCCGAAGCTTGCCACGCTTCAAACTTGATATCCGTTTTCTAACTTGTAATTCGAGATTTAGGCGCTGAAATAACGCAAATTCACGACTCCCTGCTTTCTGCTCGATAAGAAACGAATTGAGACGAACTGTGATGAGAGTCGGAATTGTTAGAAATGTTTTGTCGAATGTTTACGAGATTTCCCATATTATGACGCCAGTCGTAGATTGTTTTGTTGCTCAGAAATATTATGTACTACATGCTATTGTAACCAGTTGTAGCTCCATACTGAATATGCTGACCATAACCAATTATCCATCATTTCAAATGCGCAAATCAGTCACTTTTTGTTCATATTGCATGCATTAATGAATGGTCAACTACTATATCGGTAACTTGAGTCCTGTTCAGACTCTGCAATACACACAAAGTTGCAATACCCAGCCCGAAACGCTTTTACGCAGCAATAAACAGTCATTAAAGTACTTAGCTCGTGTACAGGATCCAGCTTTATCATCGTGATTGTAGAGCAGGGCACTAAGGGGCTGTGACGTCACGGAAGCTGTCCCACGTCCGGCGCAAGACTGCGTGGTCAGGGGTAATCCTTATTTATGGTAAGACGCCGGGCGACGCCTGTGGACTAACCATTTGTCAGGCGCTGCGGCTTGAGACTGTATCAATCTGGAGTTAGCTCGGTATTGACTCACCGCACCCATAAGCTACGTAAAATACACCCCACTAATGCGTTTATTGTAATGCTTACTGGGAGGTGCTATAATTGAAAACAGTTCAAGATTTGCACACATTGTACGCATAGTGATGAAATATTAAGCTACTCCAAATCAGATCCGATTATTTGAAAAGTATCCAAATGCTTAAAGATACCAGGAATTAGAAAAATCAC
The DNA here is from genome assembly GCA_026546445.1 of Cyclargus thomasi. Lineage (NCBI taxonomy): Eukaryota > Metazoa > Arthropoda > Insecta > Lepidoptera > Lycaenidae > Cyclargus > Cyclargus thomasi. The sequence goes on along the minus strand of JAOTAV010000001.1, from coordinate 3,327,045 downwards.
TCAATTGATTCTATCTGTTGTTTAAAGCTCAGCACTTTTCTAAACGCCCAAATTGAACTGAATAACTAATTCATAACGTTATTGGATTGGTACAAAAGAGACTCTACACCTTTACGTATAATGCCACTAAAATATTAATTGTGAATGAAATGCCCTCATGTTTGTATCAAACATGGCGGAGTTTGCAGTAAACTAGAAAAACAAGGAATTATGGCTTCATCCGTCGCTCGCGTATTGGCGACAGAAAGGGGCGGGCCCACTGACCAGCATTGTGCTTGACCGCAGCCCCTATACGAGATAAAATCGTAAATTATAACCCAATTCCGAAACCGTTAAAGTTGACAGATGAAAAGGCTTCGCTGACCAAGTATCGTGTGTCATTAACATTTCAAACGGAATGGGGGCTCGAGTTATTTATTACGTCAGATGTTTGGACTAAATACGATTCACAAAATTTTATTCCCTACCCCCCCGGTCACGATTATTGTTTTAATAACAAATGTACTATAATAAAATGTAAATTACGATGTCGCCTTGTAATGGCAGCCTTAACATTTTGTTAAGATATTTATTGACTGCTTTAGAATCGTTTTTAAAGATCTATAAGGTGAAACATCAAATTATGTCTGCATATTAGTATAATTTAATTTTGCAATCGGGCTTTGCCCACCACATATTCCCTCCACTGTATGTCCAGGGGGCCCGAAGGACATGCTAAGGCTGTCTTTTTTTTTTGTCGCAACGAGATTAATCAGAAGAAAATAGTAGCACAAAGTTGCTATGACCGAAAGTTAAAGAACTAAAGGGAACGCACCCCGGGAATGAATTTAAATAATTATTATGACTACTAAGCTCGGTTTAAGTTATATTTAAATTAATTGTGTTTAAATTAATTGTTAGACTGTTTCCAGCAATAACTGTGACTAAACGCTTAAAGGTACGGAGTTAGAGATTTAAGAAAAGGAAGTTAATAGATTGTTATACAAGCACTATAATATTTTCCCATCGTCTGAATAAAAATTGCTTATACTATTGACTCCTGAGACTGCTAGCCAGTACCACGTGTAAAGTATGAGAAATGCCGTCCTACTGCCTACAAGACTTGCAGCATAAATATGCAAAGTTTATGCCTACCAATGACCTACATAAATAACCTTAAACAAAGCTATTAAGTTTAAAGTATTGTTATTTATAATAAATTCGTTTGTTTAGGGAGCCCCGGCTGATCTTTTGTGTGTTAAATGTGATTATTAAATTAAATCACAAGGCGCTGAGAGTGGCACCCCGCCGCTGCGCCCACTCCTTCAATATTGAATATATTGAGAGTCCGACGGAACGATCTTGATACTTTTTACACTAGTTTTAATTTATTTTGTTCCGAATTAAAAAAAAAACAATTATGAGGCTGTTCATTTGAACGACTTAAATTTTACACGGACGAATATATTTAATTGCAATAGAGGCTCATGTATAGCTTTTCCTGAAAAGAGTACATCGTTTATAAACTTTGCGAGGATGCAGTTCTTAGACATACTATCAGTATTATTATCCAATTTTTAGAACTATAAACGTGGAAATATATGAATAATAATAAACAAATATACATATAATACTCAGCAATATACAGAGGTAAATATTTACAATTACTAGAGGTCGCCCTGTGGTCGAAATTCGACCATAAATATCGTGTAGAGAATCAATCAATCATTCACAGATTTTAATTTAGCATAAAAGTATCGTTACCAGGCGAATAAATTTTACTAAAAAAAACAATATACGTCAACCACAAACAAATTAATTTGTGTATGATTATCGTGTCATGTCAAAATATTATAGTGTACGTGTTGTAGTATGCGTAGCGTTTTATGAATTAAAAATGTGAAAGATATTAGCATATTTTAAAATAATGTTGGTATTCCACGCAGCTTCTCCATATCAACTATAACTGGGAGAAATTTCATGCTTTTACATCTACGCGTCTTTCGTAAAAAGGGGTACAAATTTTCCCGCTCGCGTATTAATATATTACTATTTTACTTTATAAATAAAATAAAATGGGTTTCTTATAAACAATAGACATCAACACGCTTATAAAATCAATACACTATTACCTAATTAACCCTACAAATAGGACATAAGAATCAAAAATTGCAGTCGTACTATACAGCACTGGTCCAGTAGAAAACAGAACGAATGTTTAAACCAGAGTTTAAACATTATGGTTGACCGGTGTATGTGGCCGGGTGGACAGTAGTGACGTCACAACGTGGACACCATGCGGGAGTGGGTGACCCATCTGACGAACACAATTAATTTATGACCGCTACAAAACTGATTCTAATGAATTTAGATTTCAATCTAGAATCTCATACTGATCAATTTATTAGACTAGTATTCTGAATACATTCCTTTTAAAAAAACAGTAAAATTGGAGTGTCTGTACATTTGATATTTTTACAAAATAATCAATGTAGGGGTGCTAAGGAACAGTAGAACACATATCGACAAAAAAAAGGTGTCTGTTTATCTTTTTGTCTGTTTGTATGCGCCAATCTGAGGAAATACTAAAAGATTAGAATAAATCTTTTTTTGTTTAATTGCTATTAGGCCTGGGCAACATATAGGATACTTTTTATCCCGGGAAAATGTAAAAATTTGTATATCACGCGGGTACCCCCAAAAACTTTGCGCAACGAAGTTACGGGCAGCAACTAATAAGAAATATTTGCTTTTATGAGTAGAAAATTTCAAGCCATTCTTATTACTAGCGAAAAAGCAACTTTATGACTCGCGAGATTTTAAAAATGATGTGACATTGGGTTTTCACTTACGAAAAATTCTGTGACTGTAATTTTTTTTTTTAAATAAAATGTTACGATTCTGGATACATGAATACTCAGTTTGATTAGTTTATCTTTTTAACTGCACATATTTACTCATAGATGGCGTTAGTAGCACAATATTACATGTTTATTATTATCAATAATATTATTACTATTTAATTTTTAACCAGATCTAGACTCAAATTTCTGAGCCAAAAATAAAGAAAAAAATTACACACTGTAGGTTTAGCCATACAATACCCATGGAACATAACATCTTTCGTTACATAATGTAATAAAAAGAGATACTCTTGAAATGTTTCAACAAATTCGATACAGTAATTTATATTCTAGTATACACTGTAAATCGTAGTTTAATATTTGTATAGTATAATAAACAAACGTCACTTTTACGATCTATGACAAATCCAAATTACAATCATAACCTTTGTCCAGCGCATTCTCGGCGCATTCGGACAATAAAATAACTCATGCCCAATTTATGTTAATACAATAAATACTAATAAATAATTCTGAGTGAAGGCCCCAAACAGAATTTATGAAGATAAGCGGTTACTTAGTTGTTAGATGAGATTGTCGATTACCCCCTGAAGTGGCTGTGGGACATCCGTTGGTTCTGTACCTAATGGAAGAGATAGGTACTAAACTTGTTCATGTAATGTCTGGTTTACACGTATACAGTAGTTAAGTAGTTAACTAAATTTTAACTTTGTCACTTGCCACTAAACTGTGTGTTTACATGAAGTTAATAACTTAAAATTAAGTTAAAATTTAGTTACCTACTAAATTTTAACTTAATTTTATCTACTTAATACGTGTAAACCAGACATTCAATCTAAGGTATGACGATCCTTAACTATATCAGATATTTTGTTATACGTATATTGATGTCACCAATGTATATGGTTAAGGTCTTTTTTTCATGATAATTAGGGAGCAAGTGAGCAGACAAGTCACCTGATGGAAAACAACTGCCGTCGCCCATGGACAATACTGACATCCGAAGAGTCGCAAGTGCGTTGCCGGTCTTTTTTTGAGAGAATAGGGATAGGGGGATTAGGAAAGTTGGGCCACCGGTAAACTCACTAAACAAAACAGCACAACGCCGTTTCACGCCAGTTTGAGGATGTGGCGGTCCCGTCGAGCCGACCCGGAGATTGGAAAATGTCTCATTGGTACACTCTTCCACCAGGGTTTGAACCTGCACCCTCTTGAGTGCGAAACAAAGAGCTTACCCACTAGGCTACGGACGCTCATATATGGTTTACTAATCTACATAATATTAAAAAATATCACTATGTATCTTATCTCTACTACATTCCCAGAGTATTTCTTGTCTACGTACCTAAGTCAGTGGGCAAGTGGAAAGGTAACGTGACTTAAAATTTATACCAAAATAACGTAAAATATTGGTGCAACAAGGCGCTTATTCACCAATTTACATATCCTGGAGCGAATTCGGCAGCGAAAGTGTTCGCGTGAAGAAGCCAAACCACAGCAGTAATAACGACCAACAATTGCAACTTCATGATGCAAAAAAGTAGATATGACACGCGAATATAATATTACATAGGGACTTATAGGCCGTAACAAAACAAAGTAATAATAGTTAATGCAACTTTTGAAATGCCTATATATGGGCTTCTTTTATTATAGACTTCAGTAAAAAGAGAGCAATTTTTTTTCTGATTTGATCGGCAAACGCCTCAGTGTTGTGAATTTGCTGATACAAAAGTTTAACAAAACCGTCCAAGTGCGAGATGAACTCGCGCACAAAGGGTTCCTGTATAAGGGTGCCAGTAGAGAGCAAAAATTTGAGAATTCGTATTTACGAAAGTTAAACAGCTATAGCCGTTTATGTACTATCAAGCAATAACGCCGTGTAAACACATCTTAGTGAATTCTATTAGCAAAAGATCAAAAACTAGCCAAAACTCACATTTCATCTTGAAATATCAAATTTATTTTGTTCTCTCTAACCATTACCGTTCCTAAGATACGGCCTGGAGACAGACAGACAGACAAACATCGTAGTCTTAGCAATAGGGTACCGTTTTTACGCTTTGGGTACGGAACCCTAAAAATTTACTATTTTAGCTCCGCTAATTTCACAACATCCAAGGTAGAAAATCAGTTGTTTTCAATATTAGCATCCTATATCTTGTCTACCCTTGGACTGGTTTGTTACGTTGTGAGGAAAACTATGTCTCAGGGCAATGTTTTGCTTAGAGACCCTTTACTAATTTCTTAATTTAACTTCAGATATGGATATACGGTAGTTGCACCATGTATTAGCTTATCTACATTTACAACAATCATTGGTTTGTGTACAGTTAACGAAGGCGGAAAGAGGACCGCGGCGGCGACAGATGCTCGCGGCCATTTTGCGGTCGCGAAAGTATCGCATGTCGCCTTCGTGACATTGCGGTCGCGATGTCACCGTTTATACTACATTTTCAAAAGATTACATTATTATTTAATGTATTTTAAAATTTCGGTGGGTTTCGAGGCCATTATGAACGAACCACTGAACGAAATAATTTTTAAATTAGGTTTATGTACCGTTTTTACGTCTCAAATTATATGCCTCTCCATAGTATTACAATCGAAGTTCTTTAATTGCCCTATTAGATTAATGATGAAATAAATAAAAAACAAATGAAAACTCCTAAGATGTTATTTATAAGGATCTCTTTAAAAACAAAATGTGAAGCGGGCTCTCCTTAAAATGTATGAAAGTTTATTAATCAAGGAAAGAGACATTTTGAGGCTTAGTGGCATTTTTCTCGGGGCTCATTATTTCGGTGCGAGTCGGTGATGAGAAAATAATCCGGCGGTCGCAGGTGCCGGCCCCGCTGCATTGTACAGTTTACACAGCACATCTTACTCTGCATATTCATGCGTTTAATTTCTACTATAGTGAATTTTTAAACGCATAAAATGGGGCATACGTGATAAAACTTTTCCACGCTATTCTTATTAGAAGATATAACGCCCGTCAGCTCTATCCACTTAAGCGCGTGGAGCGATTAGTTTTCTTAAGGAAATACACTACAGACTAGGGGCTTAAGATTTCATTTCAGTCTGAAACGAACGAGCATAATTACAGATATTTAAAGATTGTCAAGCTGCTCATGTTAAGCGGTTTCAGCTGTGAAAGTTGGCAAGCGGAATTGAGCGGAGCGAGCGGCGTAATCCGGACATATCTCAGTACATTGCTCAGCGCGCTGCGCGACACGACGGGACTTAGCGAAAGCCGCGCCGCAGATGCTTATCTCAATAACAGTTTTATTTATTTTTGCGAGCGCCTGATCCGCTCCCGGCGGATCTTGTCTAAATGAAAATAGAGGGGCGTACCGCGCAATATGCGGCGTGTTACATACGAATTTATCAAACGTTTATCTTTTGCGACGCGGAGTACCTACGTACGAAATTGTTTGATATTTTATCAATTTGAAAGGATGCCAACGGATACGTGCTCGAAGCCTTTTGCCGTATTGTTTATATTTTATCTGTAGTCGTACGGTAAGTTACTAAGTACACAGCAGAACTTTATTTTTTCTGTCGCTGAAATTCATAAATTTAACTTTTAGCTACCTATTAAAATAATAGATACTATTTTAATAAATAATATATAAAATAATAGATATTAGGTTGTCTGGAAGAAATCGCTTTTAGAGGTAAGACCGCCTTTGCCCACATATTTCTTATTAGATCTCTTAATTTAAGTTTACTATTATATTTTCTTTTGTAATTTGTGAGCAATAAAATTTATTATTATTATATTTTGTGCTAAACAGCCTAAAGATTTCTGTACGAGTAAAGCTAATGTAAACTAGGATAAACTGTATGAATCATAAACATTCTTGATTTTACGATTTCCACGGGTCTTACTTTAAAGTAAGACTTACATAGAGAAATAAAATTATCATGAAAAGGCTATTTTCGTGAGCCAAATAACCGTTTTAATTAGAGCAATCGGAGTAATTGCTAGTGGAGATGTTTTTTTTTCGTGTCAACATCGTCCCAGGAGAAGTAAAGACGTTAACTGTAATGGCCGTCTGAGTGCAAGGTTAAAAGTAACTGGACCTACTTATAACAATTAACTGTTATCTCTTTGTAATTAAGGGCTCGAGCGCACTAGCGACAGACTGCACTGGACTTATTTTTTTACAATTAATCTAGGGTCTGTTTTACCACTTCTTGGTAAGTTTCATATAGATTATAAGGGATCTGTCAAATAAGTTTTATATTACCTATACGATACTTTTTAGGAAGTGGTGAAACAGACCCTAACAATTAATAAAAACACCTACAGCAATAGGCCCGCAGGTAAATTAAAAGTGTGCCCGCGACGGGTGACACTTGACGTGTTTGTTCCATGATTTTATTAGAGCAACGTTGCGCTTCACCCATCAGCGGAGGGCCAAGTTGGTACACTATTTTTATTTCTTAATAAAAAATTGCATGGACTGCTGGTAGCATAAGCAAAATTTATATCCACGGTAATACTTAATAACCTTCGATCATAAAAATGGGTGCAGTTACACCCGTTGTCTTTCGGCAATCATCAGTATTCAGTATGAAATTAATCGAGATGATCTAGCTAGCGCCTTAGACGTATGTGAAAAAAAAACTTCACTGCTTAAATTTTTATTTTCACCAGACTGTTCAGACATTATAAAGAAACCAATCACGATAAAGTTTTGCTACTTTCTATAGCGGGTGGGCGTTGAATGGTCCTTTTACGAAGCTCATCGCTGAGCAGCATCAGGTTCTCATACTGGGCACTGGACGCGTCCAGCAAGTTGACACAGTCCTTTAAGGCAGCTAGCTGTCTCTCCTTCTCTATTTCCATAGCTGTGTCCGCTTGCTCGCTTATTCTTAAAACATCTTCCACCATTTCATCCAATCTGGAGGAAAATATATTTAATTATTAAATGCATTACGTGTTAAATAGACAATAACGCTCAATCTTAACTTGAAAAGTTGTTCTTTTTAATTACAAGAATATTCGTATTTTTACTCTATTTTCGAATTCCTGCGAGCGATGCCAAAGCTAGTACAAAAAAATGTTTACATCTATTACAGTGTAATAATTTTATCTTGTTACTAACTTTCGTTTCTTAATCTCCAAATAGAGACAGAACAATATAAGAAGAACCGCTATCATGATAGCGTTCAGCTGCGACCAGCTCACTTCCTGGCGGAACACGAAATATCTAGTGACCTGGGTCTTGGGCACAATGTCCCAAATAGAAAAACCTGGAATCAGCAGCGTGAGAGGAAGACCGAAAGCAAAAAGTGCCAGAAATATCGTTAAAAGATCATAATATTTATCAATTTGGCTAGGCATATTTCTCCTAGTATCACAGGACAAAGTTTGATAACACTTGCCAAACTTGACTAAAATCACAGATTACAATTATATGAGCTCAGAGACAGAGTCTGTCTATAACTATTTTTTTTTTTGGATTCTTGCCCAGAAGGACTGAATGGTGACCACCATGCAGTCC
>JAOTAV010000001.1:3295360-3318586 GCA_026546445.1 Cyclargus thomasi | reverse complement strand
GACCACCATGCAGTCCTTCTGGGCAAGAATCCACACGTCACCAAACAGCAAATACATTTTACTGGATTAATAAGAAGCGAATTCAGAAAAAGTGTCTCAACAATATCAAGGTAGTTCTCCGAAATAAAAGCTTTGCGTTTATGTACTGCCAGTACAAAATATCTTCTCTAGAAATTGGCTCAAATTCTATTATATAAAAATAAGTCGGGTTTTCCTTCCTGACGATATAACTACAGAACGCACGAACCGATTTCCAAGATTTTGCATTCGTTTGAAAGGTCTCGGGCCCCGTGAGGGTATACCAAAGAAAATTCAGGAAAAAATTCAAGAGAAAAATAGGAAAATAATTCTCATATTATTTTTATTGCCACGGTGACGGAGTCGCGAGCAACAGCTAGTTTTCAACAAAAAATAAAACAATACATAGATATGTGATGTGAAAGGTCACCTAAAGCTGAAAGATTAGCAAGATTCCTCGACATGTGACACTACACCCGGGCGGAATATCAATTTGTAGCGGGTCCATACAATAAAATTGGACGGTCTCCGGGGCTTAAGCGATTCGCCGTTTTGTCTCGGACCCAGCTGCGTAATGACCGAGCCAGGAAAAAATTGTCAGCAAGAAAACGCGAGGGTTCGGTTTATGTGAGGCTGTAGCAGGCGGCAGCTGACGGCGGGCGGGCGCCGCCGCGCTCTAACGGTCTCTGCTTACCTCGCAAAACCTGCGCCAATTTTATTTATCGAAAATATAAACCGATTTGCGGAGGTCCCTCGTAAATCTTGATCGCCGATTTATAGCTGTTACCAGCCGTGCTTTAAACTCAATTTTGATAGCTCGCTTGCGGGGCACATTTTATTAAATAAATAAAAGGATCTACCCAGCCTTACAAAAAAAGCAAACCTCGTGCTTTTCTCATGAAAGTGACATGTTTGTACTTTACATAAATCTTAATTACGTTTAAATCGTAGCTGAAAAGAAACGTTTAAGGTTTAAAATTATCATTTTTAAAATAGAGTCCAATTGGTCTAAACTAGAGTTTGACATAGAATAGACCATAGTTTCAATTTGGAACGGTATGACAATGGACCTTCATTGCAATGCAAAAGTCGATTACCTACCTAGCCTCGTCGTATACCTACAAAGTACAAGTAGATATAGGTAAGATTTAGGTAGCCTACTTCTTACAAACTCATTAAGGTTCCGTACTAAATTATGAGTAACTAGCTGTTGCCCGCGACTCCGTCCGCGTGATAACTGTCCTCTTGAAATTTTTCCTCTTTTTTTGCGAACGAATACAAAACCGTGGAAATCGTTTCGTGCGTTCTGGAGTTATATGGTCAGGAAGGAAAACCCGACTTATTTTTATATAATAGAGATTAAAGAAGACTAGGAACACGAACAATATGAAGTAAAATCAACATTTCATTTCTTTGTAATAGACTTAAAGAGCCAATTCAAAATATTCTGGGACTGCGTAGGTAATGACATAAGAACTTCCCTTCAACGTAGCTATTACTATTAAGAAGGGTAAATTATCCACCAACAAACAACCCCATATCAAATTAGTTAATACGTCGATTAACAACATGTTTCATATTAAAATCCCTACACGTAGATACTCCCTCGTCATTATGTGACCTCAATAAGTGTAAATTCTTATGAAAATATTTATTGCGTTGTCAATCTCAATCACCTATGTATTAATTAGGTAAAGCGGAAAACATACTGATCGGACGCGACTTACGGACGCGACTGACAGCCGCATTCTAGATTATAATTGTACATTGAAGTTTGCAAACTATAAGTCGTAAGTCGCGGACGTTTTGTATAAGATGCAGCCGCGTCTGACGTCATTCGCGGACGTTTTTTATGGGCTATCAGCCGCGGACGTTTTTGTATGGGCTTTCAGTCGCATCCGATCAGTTTATGTTCAGTTTTAGTGTGTAAGGCAGGCACTACGTACTATCCCTTACTAGTCTGTGGGCTCTACATAATCGTTGATGATACACGACTACGTGCAAGCGTCATCGCAAATATAAACGATATCGGAGGGCGGAGGCAAAGGCAAAGTACATTCTAATCTTCCACCTACTTGAAATGACTGGGAAGAATAATGATATGTTCTCTATGAACGCTGGCCCCGTGGTAAGTTATTATATATACATATAGTATTTATATATTATAGCATATTATTTATTATACATATATATTAAATTTTATTAGTCTTAACTGTAATGAGTACATAATAATATTATTGTAGCATATTCGTTGTGCACGCCTTATCTGATGTATATAGTACAATTTCTCTTCGTAGGGCTGCTGGAAGAGATTTCTTGTAGAGATAAGCGGATCCTTTGTGTCGTCTTTCCGTGTCAATTGGTATACTGTTAATATTTCCTATGCACAATAAATGATTAAATAAAAATAAAAAAGTACCTGAAGAACTTGTGTCATAAAAAAACATATTTAAGATTTTTATTATACAATACATACATATTTGATGTATGTATTATCTAATCCACCAGGACCTTAAGGCGTAACGAACACTTCTGTCATTTCCATACAGTTTGTTTGGCGATTCTGCAAAGAAGCGAAAACGTTTAGGTCTTGACTAAGTCCCCAGTACTAAAATTGTGTATGTAGTATAAATATTGTGTGTGTAGTAAATATTTAAATGCAACAGCTTTGTTTCTTGGTCCAAACTATTTCATGTAAGATAACTTAATGGTATTGATGAAAAATTTGCCTAATGACATTTTAAATTACAAAATAGAATAGAAATAGCAGTACATTGATTCAGATAAATAAAAAGCAGATATTGATTAATAACTTTATTATAATATGGGACTACAAATATATAAAATATCAGTCATCTTATAATGTTAAGACCAATTACTCATAATTAGCAAATATGAGTATCTAATTTATATCAAGATCGAATTTTCATTACACATTGTGTTTCTAATATCATGACTTAATTAGGGCAGTATGTATATAATACCTAAGGTAACAAAATTTTCGGAATAGGCTAGTTGCCCTTATGAATAAAAAAAATATTAACTATCAAATAGCGTTAGCGTTAGCGCGAAATAATATCGTTTTTCGTTCATGTAATTACGATATCAATTTATTTCAATTTTGAAATTGTCCTTTTTTAATCTGAATTTTACGTGAACCGAAATGCTATCCGCCATGATGAGAGTCTGTGACGTCACTAAAGCCAAAGCCGGTCAAAACAGACAACAACGAAGGTGGTGAAAAATTTTCATATTAGTAAATTCACAAAGGGTTTTAAATGTTAATTTCCTTCTTGTTTTTAAATAATGTAATGAAAATAAAATTTGTTGCATGTTTTGACATTGGTGACGTCGCAGACATCGCATCGTAGCGGTCAGAGATTTCGCGGGCATTCAAAATGACATAAATTTTGGAGTCGTTTTATGATTGTTATTTTTTGAGGACATAAAATAATCATATAAAAGTGGTAATGTAAGAAACAAATTGACCGACTTTTGCAATAAATATCAAAGAACCTATTAAGCAACAAATATTAATGGAAGTACACATTCTTCAGCTAAATAAAGTTTGGTACCTGAATAAATAAACAACTTTAAAATTGTAAATATTTAAATTGTCCTACAATAACGAAAGTTTGTATTTTGAAAGCCGTATGCAGCTCTTCTTAAGCTAATTATAATGAGATTTTTAGTATAATATACAAATTGTTATGTAAATAACTAAGCCTATTAATAAATAAAAATGCTTGTACAGAAATAATACATGATTGATTTTTTATAATACCTTAAAACCGCATTATCAGTGCTCCAAACTCGAGTTTTTCAAGAAAATTTATATTCAACACTAAAATACCTAGTTATTATTTAAGACTGATTTGGTTTGATTTAATTACTTTGTTGTGGTAAAAATACGTAATTGCTATTACGCTTACCATATATAAGAATTAAGACTACAACGGAATATATTAGTTTTCATGTTATTTCCTTATTTCTAAAATAAAGTTAGCTACTGCAATTCTTAATAAAATGTAAATAATGTAGAATATATTTTTAAATAATAAATTATTTTTATGAAATTATCACAAATGCTTTGATTTTTTTAACTGCCATTAAGTTTAAGGTTCTCACATTTAGGCATGCTTTGGAACGCTGATTGATATATTTTAGCAAACCTTTTATATATTTTAACTGAATATGAGCGAAGTTTTGAAACAGCAAAATAATAAAAATATTTCGAGTTTTTCGTAACATAAAGGTTAAAATATCTTCTGTATAATTTTAAATATTTTAGGAATATAATATTTTCAATTTGAGCTGCCATAATATTATTTGTGACACACAGAGCTCTTTGGCAATACATATATACTTATAATTAGAATAATTTATAGTTAGAATTTTGATTACAATTGAAAATAATACACAATACTTAGAAAAAACTTGAGAATTCATGGTTTTGTGTTGTTATTCCATATTAATTTCAATTCACAGCTGCGGTTATATACATTTCATCAAAAAATTACTCAAATTCTGATGTTTAATGTTGATAACTATTATTAAACATTAAAATAAAAACTTTCTTACCAAAAACAAAAACATAGAAGTGTGTACTTTTTTTCACGAGTTTTCTACTTGAGATTACTATAATATATTAAAGGATCTACCGCTAATAGTGTTCCTATATATAAATTTGAAGATATAAATGAGACAAGTAACAGTAAAAAAGTGACAACTCCCTTTTTTGCATAAATGGATTTTCGATATATTGAAGCCATAAAATGTGAATTCTATGTTTTACTAGATACATCAGCTAAATGATAAACTAGGTAAGTTATACGAGTAGTCAAAATTGAAGGAAGAAGCGGATAACTAATATTTTACAACCTCTGAGTAAATACTCTTTTTTTTTCATGAAATTTTAACAAATCTTGTAGTTTACCTGTTTCATTAGTTAGCTAGTGTACCTAGATATACATTGAATACACTTAATTTAAATTTCTACTCATTTTTCCAATTCCAGACCAAAAAACAGGCAGATTATGAAATGTTAGTTACCTTCTTCAATTATGAGGTGAAAAATGAGTAATTCTTCTAATGTTGTAAAATTCGCTTTTCCACTCAGCCTTCACTTCTTTCATAAACTATCTTAAGCACATTTATACAGAAGATGCAAATTAAATCACAAACTTGAGATCTTAAGCTGCATATCACAAATATTTGGCTCTATTCTACATTATAGGCACAATTTTATACTTTTTTTAAATTACAATATATTCGTTTAATTATTGTGTTACTAAAGTTATATTATGGTTATAATCATTAATTATTGCTCTGAATCTTTACTTGCGACTTGGTAAAAAATACTCTCTTTCTAAATATGCTGTTAAAGTAACAGAAAAGCTGGCTTAGCTATGTCTACCTTTAGCGCGTGAGTTACCCTCAACCACACAATACTGATAAAATTAAATTTTAGTTTTTTTAATCAAGCATTAGTACTAAAACTAATATTCAAAACAACATGAAAATTTTATTAACTCTACTAAGAAAAGTTTTTCGTTCACTCTACTTAATATAGTGCTTTTAAAGGTTTTCTTTATCTCACTTAATATATTATTGACATTTACTTATAAATAACTTGTGGAAGCCTTGGTATACTCCTTACAACTTAATCCTAATATAATAAGATACATAGAGACTATAGTTAATAATGAATACTAAATTATTCATACGTTAGTTTAGAAGCAGTGATTCAGATGTAATGGGCAAAAACATATTTGTTGATGTTTGAAATATAAATAATGATTGTGAAATATTAATAAAATAACAATTCTTTATAAATACTTATTTAAATAATCCTAAAGTGCTGGCCTAATTAGTGTGTAATACATTTTTTTTAATCTAAAAAAATACATTAAAATACAAACTATAATGGTAAGGATCTAAATGACTTTCTTGCATGAGTCAAATAATAATATAAAATACAGAAAATAGGATAAATAATACAATATGTTACAAACATACAATATGACTTATGTTCTGTTTTCATAACTCTTAATAATATGTAAATTTTTGCTACGAAATACTACTTCCTCTATATCTCTTAGTTATTGCTTTCATATTATTGAATGATGAGATTGAGACTTTGTCAAACATATTAATATTATTATGTGCAACTCTTCACTACTGTCTGAATTGCGACAAAACAGAAAATGTTGGCAGTTCAGTTACGCTTTTATCCTAGTGTGAACAACAATTTTATTTTCGTCCTTAATGTGAATATATGACATTTAAATTATTGACATTATGGCTGCCCCAACTTCGCTTATAATATCCACTAAGATCAAAATGTTATATTGAAACTGACATAATTAAAGTGCTAAGAATGATAAAGCACTTTATTTTGTTTAGCAATAAATGGCAATATGTAATTGACTAATAAAGCAATATACATACACTTACAGACTAAATCTAAATGGCTCAATATAGCTCATGTTCCCAGCTGTGGTGGTATTTAAATGTCTTGTGTTAAAACGTCATATTCAAATCATCCACTGCATCCATCAAACTGGGAACTGAGTCTACTTTCATACCTTTCTTTCGCAAGCCATTGAGTTCTTGTACTAGTTCTGATTTATTTCTTCCAAGTGTTTCCCTGAAATTGAGATAAATAATCATTAAAATTGGGTTATGATTGTAGTTTATAAAATCCATTTAAGCATTCTCAAACAATGCTAATTTAAATAAATGCAAACAATAAGTTATAACCACGTCAATTTAAAACATACAAAATTGACTTACATTTAAATAAATAACATATTTATACAATAACGCTGAAAAGTTTGTTTGTTTGAACATTATTCTCAGGAAGTACTAGCCAGAATTGTAATTTTCTTAATGTGTTGGTTATACATATAACATCAACCAATAGGAGCCAAGAACTAATCAAAAATGTTGTAAAAATATGTTAATTTATAAAATTTTAAGCAGACATAGTTGTGGGCATACGCAATCAAAATTAAAAAAATTATGTAATATGAACACAAGGTAGTAAACTTACCAAATTGATATACAAGTATGCAGTAGTGGTACATAAATAAGTAACAAATCTGAATCACTGACAGCTTGGTAACGTCTAAGAGCAAGCTGAGCCCATTTCTCAACAGGACCCGCTAGTGCCCCACCACTGGAACCCGCACATGCTACAATTCGACACAGGGCACATAGAACCACTCTAGATCTGTCTGTGTACACCTGGAATGATTGATGAAATAAAAAACACAGTAAATAAAGGAATCAACAAACTGAATAAATATGGAAGGAATCATGACAACTTTTCACTAAAAATACTTATTATAGCATGGACATTTTTGAAATACTGAGACAGCCTGTCTTATTTATAGTAAAAATACCTTATTGAGCAACTTAAAACTTGTTTCTAAGATAGACAAAGCTTGGTCAAATTTCCCTTCATCTATCAACTTTCTTGCTTCTTTAAGTTCAATATCTTGGAAAAAGGCGACAGCAGCTGATGTATCCCGTAAGCGTGACTCAGAGGCTATCAGATCTAACAATGACTGGAAGGCTGCTCCCCTTGTAGATATCAAGTTAGGTTCAAAGTTCCCGACCATGATCTGGAAAGCATTGTATGAACATATCAACTTATATAATGAACAAAGATCACAAACATCATCAGCTACTAATTTTGTCTATTTAGCATAATATTGGAACAACAAACAAGAACTGTTTGAATAACAATACGTCATACCTTACGTGGAAACGAGAGGCTGCCTATCAAAGCAGGACATTCTTTTTTAAGGCCATTATATAAATCTAAAAAATGAGTGTATCTCCTTTCTACATTTGCAGGATCAGGGTCAAAAAGACTAGATCCAGTAGAATCTTGTCTCACTTGTAGCATGTAAGCGACGTATTTTTTTTCGTTGTCGACGCCCTCCACCGTACGCGATGATACAATTTCAAACTTAAGCATTATCGAAGCAGTACTGCTTAATGATTTTTATGTACACGTTCAACAGAATTACTAACAACAAAATAATAATAATGGAAAAACTGTTGTAACAAGGCACGATTAATTACAAAACAAAGGATATTGTGGTATTTGTTTTGACAGATTGATTGACAATTGACATTGACAGACAACTGTTTGACAGTTTCGGTTTCACAGATTTTTTTAAACATGTTGTATTTAATTGCAAAAGAAACATACTACAAAAGAAACATAATTATATAGGCTGAGATTACACCAGGACGATGGGCATGCGAACGCGCAAATTCTCTCGCCCCAAAACGAGTTATATATTCACCCCTATTATTATATTACTTGTGTTCAAACATTGTGCGCATTTAAGATTTTATAAAAGGTGGTTATAATTTGCGTTATAAGAAAAATAATCTGTGTAACACCAGTAATACATTGAATCTTATAATTATACCCGTACTGGAGATTACGATACATTTAAATACAGAAAATTCGCGTGTATAAAAACCTTGCAATCAAACCCCTAACAGTTATATTATATACTACCCGCAAACCTAGCGAACTCCATTTGGCTTCCAGATGGCTTCGTTAATTATATGTATCGAAGATGGCGCTGTATGTTTAAAAGTTATTTTCCGTTTTCCTACTTTTTTCTTATTATTTTGTTCCTGAATTTTCTTTGCTATAAACCTAACCTTCCAACGAATGTTTTGCATTGGAATCGCGGTACCATGAAAAAAACTAAAGTTATAGATCGGTTCGTGAGTTCTAAAGTTATAGCGTCAGGAAGGAAAACCCGACTTATTTTTATATAATAGACTAGCTTTTCCCGCGGATTCACTAGCATTAAGAAATATTTTCATACAAACTTTTAAACCCTATTTTATCCTCTGGGAGTAAAATTTCATAAAACGCTTCGACACGTATTCATTTAATGAGCAGCTCAGAAAAAAATTTTAGCTCTCTAACTTAAGAAAATACGATCTTTCGTAGAAAATTTCATAGAATCTTAAACCCCTTTTTCACCCCGTAGGGGTAGAGTTTCAAAAATGCTTAAAGACGTAAACCTACGTATTTATTTTGAATCAGTAGCTCAGAAATAAAATTTTATGTCTCCAACTTAAGAAATGACGCACTTTCGTAGAGAGTTAAATAGAACCTTTTAGTCCTTTTCCACCCCCTTGAGGGTGGAACTTCAAAAAAATGCTTAAACACGTATCCATTTATTTCGAATCAGTAGCTCAGAAATTAGATTTCATGTCTCTAACTTAAGACATGACTTTCAACCCCTATTTCACCCACTTAGGGGTAGAATTTTTAAAATTCGTTTCTTAGCGCATGTCTACTCAATAAAACACTTCTAATCACCAAATTTCATGACTGTAGCTTTAACAGTTTTTGCTCGGCGATGATTAATCAGTCAGTCAGGACTTGTTATTTTATATACATAGATTGTGCCTTCAACTTATTTTTAAAATACAATGTTTCACGTGTACTTCCCAAGTGAGAGCTAGGTCTTAATGAAAATATTTAAATAATTTTATATTAATTTATTTAACGATCAACATCACCAAACACTACATCTATAGTTGCAATAAGTATCGATATGTCAGCTAACATTAATTGCGGTCCCAGATATGCTAAACCTTGTAAGTGGTTGTAGGAACATGGTCGAAGGTGGACACGATAAGGTTTGGATGTACCATCGGACACCATGTAAATACCCAGTTCGCCTTTCGGACACTCAACGGCCGTATACGTCGCACCAGGAGGCACCACAAACCCTTCCGAACACAATTTAAAATGATGAATCAAAGCTTCCATGGATGTCTTCATTTCAGATCGTGGAGGCATCGATATTTTAGCGTCGTCAGTTTTAATTTCACCTTCCGGGATGGTGTCTATAACTTGGTTGATAATTCTTAGCGACTGACGTAATTCCATCAGTCGGAGAAGATGACGATCGTAGCTATCCCCAAACGTGCCCACCGGCACGTCGAAATCGTACTGGTCGTAACCATCGTACGGGTGAGCGATGCGTAAATCCCATTTGACACCCGTGCACCGCAGCATCGGCCCGGAGAACCCTCTGTTAATAGCCTCGTGGGCGCTTACGGCACCGATGCCGGCCGTTCGCTGATAATACAGTCTATTTCCAGTAGCTAAATCCTCGGTTTCGTCGCATCTTTCGGCTAATTTCGAACAGAACTCGTGGAGATCATCTAGAAATCCTATGGGTAAATCCTGCGAAACACCGCCCGGTCTAATGTATGCGCTATGAATCCGAGCGCCGCTCATTCTTTCGCAGAGCTCATAAATTTTTTCACGTTCCTCGCACATCCAAAAGAACGGTGTGATACCGCCTGCGTCGAGGATAGTTCCAGAGATGTTTAAAAGGTGATTTGCTATGCGGCAGAGCTCGGCACAGAGGACGCGTATGGCTTGGGCTCGCGGGGGTACTTGAATGTTTAGTAGCTTCTCTACTGCAATAACGAACGCCTGCTCATTCGCAAGTGGCGACACGTAATCGAGACGGTCCATAAAAGGCAAACTCTGGAGGTAATGCTTGTTCTCCATTAGTTTCTCGGTAGCTCTGTGCAAAAAACCTATGTGAGGATCAACTCGAACGACCGTCTCTCCGTCTAGCTCTAATATGAGCCGAAGTACGCCGTGAGCGGCCGGGTGCTGAGGGCCAAAGTTTATAATCATATTTTTTACTGTTCTTTCCACCGGATTGACTTTGCCAGAGTACGTTACTTTGAAGAACTTTTCTATTTCTTCAGAGGTTTGGTATGCGACTCCAGTGTATTTGCTTATGAATTCCTTATCAGGATACCACCTATGCACCATGCGGATAGCCGGGTTGGCCCGAGAGAAATGATAAACACAATGTTTAGTTAACGTTTTGATATGCTTTATAAACATATTTAAAACAAGCTTCCCAATTCTACTTCAAATAAAACGGGTGAATGGAAAATAATTTCCCATAATTTTTCTGACATAACTTGACATATTTTAGCCAGAGACAAAAAGGCATGTACCAAAGTGGTCAATGCACAATGTCATGTATGACGTCAGTGTAAGTATATCGTGGAGGAAGTATCTGCTATCTCCGGCTCAATCCGCGATTTAATTACCTACGGTCGATTTAATTATACAGATGGTCGTTTTTGTAGTATTACTAACCCTTGCGAATTTAGTCACTAATTAAAAATTAAGCTAAAAGTCTGCCCCAAAGCTTTCTGTAAAAGATTATTAAATTGAAAGTACAATTTTTTTTTAAATTCCAACTTGAGATACTATAAAAGTTGGGATTGCCAAGGTGGTATCTGAGGTACAGTTGCCTCGTGGAAAAGAAAATAAAGAAAACAAGAATTTGATGCTTCATGTTTGTATATTGTTATAGCTAGATTTCACAAGCTGAGTATACATTTGATACTGAATAACATCTAATTACATTCGAATTAAAAAAAAAACTATACTCATAAAACCTTGATTTATTTGGTAACAATATTTCGATTAAAATAACTATGAGCCTACTTTTGTATAATATTAGTAAGATAGTCACACATCCCATTATAGTTATAAAAATGTTTACTTACTCTACATGCGCTAATCAATATCGCTAGCTTTGTCTATAAAGTAGCTTTTCCAGTGTATGAGACAAAGACGGCAATGTGTTGCAGTGTTTTATTCAAATAATTACATACTGTCAATGTTATCATGAGTAACGATCTGCTGATAAGTCAGCCTCTTCTATGATCGTTATCAATATCACAAAATGTATTAGGTACCTATTACTCATTAATAAATACTTAATATCTAACTTAATCATTAAGTAAAATAAGTAGTATCAAAATTAAATTAACTAATGATTATAGTTCGGCTGCTGAACACGGAAATGAAGCCATAGTCTACCTGTCTCATAATCTTCTTCAGCATTAAGCAGGTCTTCGCTTATTTAAAATCATAGTCTCAAATGGCCTTAATCACTTGGTTCACATCACACACTACAGACAGAAATATATTATGAGACTTCGCTGCATTATGCGGGCGTCCGTTGACAGACAGGCGTCCGGGACAAAGATAAGGCGTGGTTATTTAATTTTCTATGTTATAATATAGCAACAACTACGCGAGTCTAGTCAACCACATGGTGTTCGTATATGTGATTGATTGTACTGTTGATTCTTGATAAAAATTCATGTTTATACATAATGAAACACATTTGCACTTTTTCCACTATATTTCTTTGGTTTTATGAATTTATAATAAATACACGACCGGTTTCGACACAGTCTTTATCGAAACCCGTCGTGTATTTATTATAAATTCGTAAAATCTAAAAAAATACAGTGGAAAGGTGCAAGAAAAGTGTGTTTCATTAAGACTGAACATGGTGTTCAGAACGCTCGTGACAGGCACCCGCGCCGTGCGCCCGCATACCGAAGCAAAAACCTAAAAATTTAACCATTAGCTGTTGACGTTGACGCCCATGGTTAACGTATCACGTATCCCATTTACATCGAGTTAATATTATAAGCAAGAGAAATTATAATATTACATACTAAACTAGAAAGTATAGTGCCCACTATTAACAATAAAAACGTTTTATTGTCATATGTATTATACACTAATTTACTAAACACACCAAGCAACCGATTATAAAGAACTAAGTTAGCGCCCAATTTTAATAAATTGGCAATCTGGTAAACGTATTAAGGCAAAGGTATAGTTAGCATTGTTATAAAGTTTGCAAACTTTTTATCGTTCTAATGAAAGTAGAACCCCACACGGCGGGAACAAACATCACGCAAAGGTGCACTTTGATGCAATCCCAATTGCACCCTCAGTTCATGGCGAAAGATTGAAAATAGCTATACTCGACGGACACCATTTACAACATTAATATTTAAGATGCAATCTCAATTCAATTTTACGCCATGAAATGAGAGTGCAATTTGGAGTGCATCAAGTTTCGTGTTTGACAAACTCAAACCATTTACAACATTAATATCTAAAACGCACCTTCAGTTCATGGGCGTAAGAATGAAAATGTATTGCATCATCACCTTTGTGTGATGTTTGTTCCCGCTGTGTAGAACCCCATAACTTCTAATCATCAAAATCGTTGGCTACGAATCGTAGCTGTTCTATCTCGTTCTAGCCATCTTGAAGCAGGGAAAACTTCAGAGAAAACTTAAATCTTCCAACATTAATAACACTCAATAAGGAATGTTTCAGATCTAGCTAGCTAGTATGGCCTAAGTTAAAATAATGCGTATATACGTTATTTCGACGGTTAAGAATCAAATACTGCTAAATCTCAATTTTACAGAACTCAATATAAATTTAATATTATAGTTATGGATTATTTATACACGCAATATTCTTATAAAATACTACACGTTATTACTGGTCACCACATTTTTTATTATAAATAACGAGAAGAACAATATTTTATTCAAAAAAACCAATAATCGAAAAAAGTAGATAGCAGTATTTGGTTCCTAACCGTCGATTTGTCTTTTATCGAATGAGGATTTTGATACAGCGTCCTTAAGTTAACCAACTTTTGCCCAGCCGCCCTAAAAAGGTCACATTACAATATTGCTAACAGCAATTCATTTTGTCATTTTTCTTGTAAATAACTACTAATTTTGCAAAACAGTGATTTCACAAACGATTTAAATTGATCTTCAAGTAACTTTTTTATTAAAACTATTAGATTTTTTAACAAAATGTGCCAAAGCGAATTGTAGAATCTGGTCTTTATTATTTTTATAGGTAATTAATCATCCCATAGTTACAGTGCGGCTGTAAATGAGTATTTGTAGACGATTTTGTCCGATTTAAGAAACAGTTTACATGACTGGAATTTTCTTATAGTGTCTAACTTAACAAAGATTTCTGATTTCTAGTTATTTAAAGAGAAATAGCCTCACGGGATTGTATTACTCCACAGATCAATCATTCCTTCAAAATCTTTCGCTCTACCGGTATTGTTGACAAGTTTACAAAAAAGGGTACCTATGTTTTTTCATTTTTTTATATTTTTTAGGGCTTTGTAACTAAACTTTAAGTAGTCTTGATGATTATAAAGATCTACTTTATAATCATCAAGACTACTTAAAGTTTAAACCAAAAGAAAGTTAAATATGTTACATATTTCTTTGTCATTCGAAATTTAAGCAGAATTTGATAACTGTTCAATAAAATCGAAACAAACAAAAAACAAATTTGTCTACACATTACATTTCAACTTTCGTTTTATAAAAATAGTTTCCATTATGATAATTGAAGACATAAGTGGAAGAAGCGGGTAACTAGCATTTAAAAAACTGCCGGATTTTTACATAAATGGACGCATCGGAAAAATAGTTTGAAATTAATGAAAATAATGTGGATTTGTGGATGTAGACAAACAAGCTTCGATGATGAAATCGCTTAATTAAAAGATTTATCAAATTTTGTGGGAAAAAATGAGTATTTAGCTTCTTCCACTTCTGTCTTCAATTGATAAGGGGCAAATATCTGCGGCTGTACTACGTATTGGTTTGACTGAGTGAATTGTGAAATATTGTTTCAATTTGCTATACATACCTACCATTATTATAGAGAGAGCGATGAGGACTGTGTTCTTATTTCTCTTAACTATAATTTATATATTATATTAAGACTTAACTTATTATTTAAAATATTTTAAGCACAATCGGTATTAACTAAGCTATTCACAATATCATATTGTTAGTTTTTCAATAGCTAGGTATATCTGTGATTGTTATCAATAGTGGGATCGTGGTTTTGTACAACGTAAATGGCGTTGCCAGGCGTCCGGATAAAGCCGGACATAGTTAGGCTTTTTGATTGCATGTCCGGACAAAATAAACGGTGTCCGTCATGTGGGGCTTTTGTTAGGCTATTTACATTTCGCGAACAAGCGGTGTCCGGCTTTTTTAACCAAAGGTCCGGCCAAACTGCCTGTTTTTTCCGGCTATTAGGTGTAGCGACCTGGCAAACCTAAACCTAAATAAGAACTCATCAGTAGAAACATCGAAATTCAAACAAAATGAGGCAGTGTTTGTAGTATACAGGACTCAAACTTGAACAATTTCTTGTTACTTGTTAGCAAATTCAATCATATTATATTTTGAGGCATACAAGTAGGCATAATACGAATTCAATAAAATATAATAGTTATTTAAAAATACTGATGTACTCACTTCTTTTTCAGAAATTATATTTTTTTTATAATTTTCTTAGCCACAATAATTGTTCCCACTTCTAAATTTAGTTATTATCAAGTATTGATTCTTTTGATAAATTATAAAAAAATATTATATAAATATTTAAGCTCCTTTAGAACACTTCCTTTCACTTTTTATACCACAACAGCAATAGTCTATATACATATTGGACAACACGGAAATAAATGAGAACTATTTCAAACATTATTGGGACTTTGGTAGGTAAGTAGATCATATATACAGATCATACAGATGACACACATTAATTTTCGAGATGTATACGAACACGAATATTTTACCATATCATTGTATAAGTATAGCGTACATTTTAATAACAACCCACATTGTAAACCATCAAAAAGATTGTAAAACGAATACAACGTACTGGGTATAAATTTAAAGGTAAATTTCTGTAAAACTTGGATAAAAGTAGTTCGAGTTATACAACATATTATACATATTATATACTTTTGAATAAATAGAAATCTAGGGCCCACATGTACAGATCTGGGTTCCTTTTCTCGATATTTTTATGCTAAGGGCCTGTTTTGCCGCTCACCGATAATGTTTCTGAACTTTTACAGATTCTGCATACAACATCTGTAAACAAAAATTGTGAACTATAGACTATGCGACACTTATCAGTATGCGGTAAAACAGGCCCTGAATCTCTAATCCTATCCAATAAATAGACATATAAGAATAATCAATATGATAAAACTTTCCTAACAATAACTTATTTTGTCAAAACAAATAGTATATACAAACCGTGATTTACATCAAACCGATTAGCCCGACATCTTTTCCGACGACTCGACATAGTTACAGGAGCATAACTTCTGGAAGAACCTGAGTATGCAACCCGAGAGAGCGTTGTAGCACTCCGGCTTACTTTCCCACTTCACACAAGCGTAGTACACCGGAATGCCTGATAAAAGTATGGCCAGGCCTATAGCAGTGTCCATGGGCTTAGTGATGGCCGGTATGACGACCAGGCAGCCGATGGCGATGAGGAACACGTAGGGAATAACAATGTTGACCTTGATGGGGCGCGGCATATTCGGCCTCGTCCGCCGCAGCCAGAGCATGCCGACTACGGACGCGCCGACTGACAGCCACAGGATCTGAGAGAAGTAGTTGATGAGGTCGAATACGTTGCTCGTTGTGCACATCAGCAGGGAGAAGAAGCACTGGAAATTGAGAAGAGAAATTGTCATTTCACAGGAAGCAACTGTTTAAATTTATAAACGACAAAAAACCCAATAAAAGGGATTCTTTAAATGATTGACAGGTTTTCCATAACTTTATTGTTAGATTTGTATTGTTTTGCTTACACGTGTTAAGTAGATAAGTACATAGGTAACTAAATTTTAACTAAATTGTAAGTGACTTAATTTTAAGTGTATTTAAGTAGTTAAGCTCTTTAGTTGATTATTATTACAGTCGTAACTTCTGTCATTAATTTATTATTAATGAGATTTTGGAGGATTAAATTATTGAAATACCTACAAAAAGGAGCACGACGGAAAACTGTACCCAAATACGCCACTGCAATTGTTAATTTAATTAAATTGTGTCCTATACCCTATTCAAATGTATCAAGTCTAGATAATTAGAAATTTTTCTATTTTTTCTGTTAAGTTGGTAAGCGGGGCTTGTCACTTGATACATTTGAACAGGTGTAGAGTATAGGACACAATTTAATTAAATTAACAATTGCAGTGGCGTATTTGGGTACAGTTTTCCGTCGTGCACCTTTTAGTAGATATTTCAATAATCTAATCCTCCAAAATCTCATCAATAACAAATGTAAGTAGTAACTAAATATTAACTTGCAACTTGCTACTAAATTTTGTGTTTAAATGCAATTAATAAAAACTTAAAATTTAGTTACCTACTTATCTACTTAATACGTGTTAACAAGATATATACGTAGACGGTGAAACCATTCATTTCCCCGAAATAATATAAAGAAAGCAACTTAGGTATTCCCGCGTAAGTAGTGCTGATAATTTTAAGTGTTTTAGATGTGTTGTTTGTAAAGTAACAAAAATACCAAAAAAACGTAAATCTATTGGACCATAACGTTTTACTTTTTAGTGAAAGTTCGATCTTTACTTTTTTATTTAGTAGGCAGGCGCTGTTTGTACAAGTTCTCCTACCTTATTTATTCATGTACTCTACCATTTATCATCCACCACGATAGGAAAAATAACGAAAAAAAAAAAGATACATGGACCGGATTTTCCCGAAGGCAGAGTTTTTTAAGAAGAGGGGAGGGGAGGGGAGAAATACAATTCAACAAAAGGATATATTTACAAACATACTTAGGTATGAATAAACAAGCTAAATGTCCCAAGACAGAAAACCCGACTGCAGGAACCATTGCAATTTAAATATAATGTTACGCATTTCTGTAGAATGTCTTTTTAACGCCCTTTATTAAATACCCTACTCGTCCTAAATGGGCGGGAAAAAAATTTAAGATCTTAGAATTTTGACTTCAAAATCCGCCATTATGATTTTTTAATTCTTGACGATACCTCATATGTTAAAATAATATTATAGTACATCAAGCCATACATATATACATACATACAAAAATACATACATACATACTCGAAAAACATAACCCTCCTTCTGGCGCAGCCGGGTAAAAAGCATATGAGCTTTTTGATTTCATACCAAGGGGGTGCAGTGTTGAAAAATACTGCCTCAAAGTTACCCCTCATTTTTTTTTATTACATGTGCCTTACCGTAAATATAAGCGACGGTATCGGCGTCTGCTTAGTGACGTGAAACAGCGTGAAGAAGGCGGGCATGTGGCCCTCCTGCGCGCCGGTCGCGAACAGCCGCGCCGACGTAAACAGCACGCCGTTAACGCCGCCGAACGTCGACAACGCCACAAACACCGGGATCACCCAGCTCCAAGTGCCGAACAGCCGGTCACCGAATATCTACAAGTTAATTAAACTCGCTTATTAGGGTCTGTTTCATCGCCTCCTGGCGAGTGTCCTATAGGCTATCTACTACTCACAGGACAGGTGAAGCGTAAGTGTGCGAATAAGTTGTGGTTAGCCTATCCGATACTTGGTGAAGCCGCCTCTTAATCTAGAAGAGACGCAACAGTATTTTTCCTGTTTCCCGTTTCTTGGATAGACGAATGACTGAGCCAAAATTTTTAAGCCATATATCAGCCATCATATCTTTGGTTTAGGTACACATACAACCAGACCGTATAGATAAAGATAAAGTTTAGGCATTTGGAATAATTTGTAAGCACACAAAATCTCGATTTAAGACCTATGGAAATCGTCTAGATCTCTTACCAAAGAGAAGTCTTTTATGCATAAAATAAAATTGATTGAGTGCGATAACAAAAGTCGACTGAGTTTGAAATTACCCAACTAAATTACTTAAATCCGCAATCTGTACCTGTTTCAACTTCTTTGTACATAACATTATAACATGAATAAGTTCTGTATTGCGAATCAAGGTAAGGCTTAGCTAAGGTCAGTAATGAGCGCTTTTTGTAACCTCGACCTTGTTTTACTTATCTTATTTAGCCCACGCACTATCAACGGCCATAGATGACATAATATTGTACTGGTAATAAATTTATATTCAGAAAAATCATACGCGCCATATTGCATTCTACGCTCGGCCCAGAATTTAATAAAAGCTATAGAAGGCAAAAATAACTAATGTTGTCGGATGTATGTATAATAGGGGAAATTGAAAGGGAGCCAGTTGACGGACCTACGTCGTTTGGTCGAAATATGTCAATTCCTTGTAAGTCGTGAACCGTTTGTTGGGTTTGACATAACTCGGCCAAATTATTTAGATCCACAACCTGTATCTCTTTACTTACACTTACATGGACTTAGATGAAATTGATATATTCCGACCGAATGACGCAAGTCCGTCAACGGGCTCTCTTTCAATTTCCCCCATTACACCTATCATTAGGACAAAATATTCCATATTATAAGAATGAGTTTCTTTTACTTAGGACGTAAGTACTATCATATATAGTAAACGCGCGTTCTTCATGATCCTAGAACGAGACTCTACCAGCAGCCATTAGCCATAAGAATTGGCAATTGGCATGTTGAATTGTGTGCATGTTGTGTTCAATCTAAGGCCCGTATTAAAAATCAGCGCTTAGTAATTAAGAGCATAATCAAAAATTCTGAGATACTGTTTTCATTCATAAAGAAACGTCTCAAAATTTCTTTGATTTTTTATGGTCTTAGTATTAAGTGCTGACTATAATAACGGGCCTTTAAAGTTGTGCACTACATTTATTAACCTACTGCATTATTATTATAAAATGTTATGTGATACAGCCAGTTTTTTAATGGTCCCACTCCTGGGACCTCCTTGTTCCCCCTTTCGGTGGAAAGGGTCAATTGATTGCTTCATTCAAGATTTTTACATTTGCTCATGTTTTTTATACGGTATTTACATAAGTTACATATAGTGCTTCAAGTCTTACTTGTAATTTATTAGTTAATTTAACAATAACTATTTTTAACATTAATATATTCATTCATTTCATATCATATATTTTATGATTTGTACATTTTTATTTTTATTTAATTTATTATTACAGCCAGTTTGTGAACCTTTAAATGAAACAAAACTCACCGCGGCGATGGCAGTATTATTCATCTCGACTTTGGTGACGACGGCAAAGTAGGCGAGATTTGCCATCACGTAGATCGTCGTCACCATCGGCATAGCGATCTAAATCGCTCGGGGCAAATTCCTAGAACATTCCAACGCGCCTTTATTAAATTCCACACGTTATATTATTTATACAGCCGTAAAAATGAGCTTGTGTGTGGTGTTGGGTGGCGCGATATTACAGTTATTATTGACACTTCAAAACTTGTCCCAACAGTTTGAATATGATTTTTTATTTGATCAAATACCTTTCGTCCACATCATGACTAGTCTTTGACTGTTGTAAAATATGATAAAAATTTGCAACATGTTATGATTTAAAGAGACATATTATACAAACAAAAGATACGTCACAGGAAAGAGATAGAGTTACTAAATCTCATTTAGTAAGTGGATACGCAACCATTACACGAGAATTGATAAGGCTGTCATGAATAATGGATGCAATGAATGGAGTGAGCATCAAATGAAATGCTCTCCTATCTTTTGTTTTACTTGCAGTTCTAATTTCTATTCATATTATCATTTAAAATTTGTTGAATATTCTTGCCACACTCTGATGTAAATTCGCAATTGAATTGGAAACCTGAATATAAAATATTGTGAAAATTAATATGTCTAATTTACACTTTAATAAAGAAAAATTTTATTGTTGTGGATTTGTTTGCGTGTAATCTAGGGCGTCTTTATTGTTAAAGAAGATTGATTTCACTTTGATGAGAAAGGCAAACCTATTTTCTATCGAGTGGTCTGCGGGAGCTGTTTGGAAAGCTCTCAAGAGAGTTTGTTCCTGGCGATTGAAAAGCTTTCATTATTTATCTTTTTCTATTACAGTATTTTCATTTCAATTCCTCCCTTTAATTTAAGGTTTATATCTTAATTATAATGTGTTAGGTAGCGTACCTAGAAGTAAAAAGTTTGTGTGTGTGTGTGTAAAAATGAATTCATGTAACTCTACATATCGTTATTCCATTTACAAATATGTATGTACTACTTGATGATGCCCGCAAACTCTGTTACCCTAAAAGTCGTTTATCGAGCGTCGTATATAAGTTTAAGTAACTCTACATTTCTTTATTCCGTCTAGAATTGTTCATTCTTGAGAGTTATGTTTATAATAATTACTTATACATATATTATAATTATTGGTTATCAACTCATAGTTTTTAATCAAAATAAACCTGATAAACGAGTGCGAGCGTGACAATTCTACGGGTAAATTGATTTCGTTAGTACAGAATCACGTCGTACAAGTTTGTATTGTTTAGTTCGTGCTTCTATTAGATTGATCTTATTGAATATGATATTATTATCTTCTGAGACAATTCTTATTTTAGTTATGACCCGTTTACAATATTCCATCCCAGTGGTCGAATTTTGGATACTACTGGAATAAACTAAAAATGAATCTTAGGAGCTATTCAGTTCAGAAACTGGATTGACAGTGTAGTTTTGAATCAAGCGCCGAAATTAAAGTAGAGCTGGCTCTACTAAAATAATATGGGGGCTGTCAATTCAGTGTTGAACTAATTATCGCTGTAGCCTTTACGACTGTCTCGAATTGTAAGCTGGTAATTACATATAAGAAATCTAAACAATATCCTATTTCAAAAATTGAAGTAGATAACCATCGAACACCACCAAATGCAAGCATGAGAGCTTCAAATATCGTAAAGTAGACATCCCATGGCACCAATGAAAACCCTAACTTACTTGTAAGGGTCCTGCAGTTCCTCGGTGACGAAGTTAAGGTAGTTCCAGCCACCGAACGCAAAGAGACCGTTGTAGAAGGCGAGCGCGACGGTACCGGCGCTGTACTGACCTTCGAACGGCTGCTGAAGATTCTCCGTGTGTCCTTGAAAATATCATAACATTCTCACAGGATGTCACAAAATCTAAGGCGGCCTTAGCACGAGACAAAATTTAAAATAAAATGTTGTTATACAAAAGAGGCTTTACGTTTCATTTTATGTTTGGAACGTCTACAATTCCGTGCTGTTTTCGGTCATAAGACCAAAGTCGATAAAAATTAAATGCCAACTGCCAACGGTAAGCCTAGTTCATAAAGTAACTTTTTATTTAAATTGTTGTCGGTCGCGGTCGCGTTCTGCAAATATCGAAATGTCGAATTCATAGACAAAATTATTATATAGAGGTAGCCATATGTTAAAGTTCAAATACGAACATCGTGTCATGTTGTGACTTCTTCAGTGGGACATAGCATTGACGACGGTCTGCTTATGTGATAAAAAGTTTATGTTTTATGCAACTTGTTGTTGTGTTTTGTTATTCCGCTACATTATAATCAATAAATGCTACCGAAGAATGCGTCAAACTCATGAAAAAACCATTATATTACACATAAGTTTTAATTAAGTTTTCTACGCTTATAAAAAACTATTTTAGTTAGAAAAATAAATAATTCATAAGTTATTTACTAACTTCTTTATTCGTGCTATATAAGCCGTTTGTGATAAAAAAAACAGGACACCCTATTGTTTCTCTATATAAATAAATGGACGCTGTTAAGCATTTGTGTGTTATCCAACAAAAAATCACATTTTGACTTATGGAGATCTGAAAAGTACTATCGCGTTCATAAGGCAAAATTTAATTCTTTTTTGGTTAGCACAAAAATGTTTAACAGCGTCCAAATATAATATTTAGTTTGTACCTGAAGGAGAAAGTCCAAGTGTAATCAAACTATGATTACAAATTTACTACCTTAGATATCGTATTAGACTAAATTAATGGACTATATATAAATTGGTGATGTCGGTGAAAGATAGCACAGACAAGGATCGACTCAAAGCCACTGTTTATCTAAATAAGCTTATGTTATGCTGATGGGTACCTTCAGGACAGTTCAAGATATATCAGTCAACGCATGTTGATTACTAGCTGTTTCCCGTGACTACGTCCGCGCGTAATTTTATGAGTTACGCCTTTTTTAGAACATTTTATGATTACTGCTCGGCTCCTATTAGTTGTAGCGTGATGTAAATTGTTATATAGCCTTTCTCGATAAATGGACTAACCAACACAAAAAGAATTTTTCAATTCCGGATGTTGAGATTAGCGTTCAAACAAACAAACTCTTCAAGTTTATGTTATTAGTATAAAAGTATAGATATATTTCATCGACCATTAGCGATATCATGATGAGGTTCATTACCTCAATGAATCCAGTGAATGAACTCATCTGACCAACACGCATATGGCATAAATATAAATATAAATATAAATATAAATATAAATATAAATATAAATATAAAT
>JAOTAV010000001.1:3257685-3295260 GCA_026546445.1 Cyclargus thomasi | reverse complement strand
TATTTTTTCTAGTTTATTTGTAACAACCAGTTAGAAGAAGTAAGCCTTCAAAGATAGGTGAATTTGGCAATTTGGCGGCTCTAATCGCCTTAACGCACTTGAGTTGGAGTGGGGGCTTAGCTGTAGAGCGAAGAAATCTAAAATTCACACATGACTTCTACATCTCCAGAAACGACTTCAGTAATATCTACAAACTTTCTTCTTTCTTTTGTTATGGCGTGAGTTTTGCAAAATATTACGATCCTTTGGCAGGCTTCAAGCAATTTTTCTTTTGGAACCGTTAAAACAATCCTCATGTAGTTTGGATACTCGAAACACTGAAAGAAATTAGAATAAAAAATAAAGGTATAATTATTTGTAGTAGGAAATATAATTTTGTTACAACTACGCCCTTATGTAAATGTAGTCATTGACTAAACCAAAGGGTTAGTTAGCTTACTTTAATTAAAACTTACTTCTCCTGGCAGACTGAAGACAGACTGTTCAGCGACCAAGCGCTCCAAGAACTGACACTCATTGGCAAATTCTGGAAAACTCGACATTTTGATTCCAATCATCATGTACATTGCTCCTTGTGGCATAATCGGATTGAGGCCAGGAGCTTGTAATAATTCCTTATACGCCATCTTTGCTTGGTTCTAAAATGTAGAAATATTGCATTAAAGTAAATATCTTCAGAATAAATCGATTTTAAACGAACAAATAAATATAAAGTTTTAAATTTTTTGAGGATATAAAAATAAATTTTATTATACCAATAATTATTATTTATATTAATCACAATTGGAATAAAAGAAATCTTAAAGTATATAAGTGTGCGTATAAATAACGTGTGCTTGTCACTAAACTCCTAGCAAACGACAAATTAAATTTTTTGAGGGATCGGGAATCAAGACAAACAGGGCAAAGTTTGTCAGATACGCTAGTTGATATATATTTTAGTAATGCAAGTAATAACAAGTAACCGCGTCCGTAAACTAGTTTATCAACATTAACTATGGAGTATTTGCATTTATGTTAATTGAAATGATTAAATAAACAAATATTCCTTCCGGAACTTTCCGCTTACCTCGATAAACAAAATTACTTCATCAAAGAAGCTTTGTGGTGTGTATTCTAGTATAGACGGAAGAGCTCTCTGTATGAGAGTGCTGGGCCCTAAAATCCTCGTCGACAACCTCGCTAAGCCTTCTCTCAGTTCCTTGCCTAATACATTGTTTCGATCGTGTATTATCACCCACCCCATCCGCCAACCCGGAACTAAAAATCTCTTCGTGAGTCCACCGCACGTCAGTACCGGAACATCTTTCGATATAGACGATATCGCAGTAAAAGTTTGACCGGAAAATACGAAGTGTTCGTATATTTCATCTGCTATTATAGGAACATAGTTCCTTGCGGCCACTTCTAAAATTTCTGTCAAATGTATCTTGTCATACACAGAACCACAGGGATTTGATGGATTAATAACGACGATAGCTGCAGTGTCATCATCGATTTGGCTTTCTAAATCTACCAAGTCTACTTTCCATTGTTCGTGAGGCTGAAACAGATAACGGAATCATTTCGGTAATATTCGTTATATTCAAGAAATTCATAAATATAACATCATTACAATAAACTATCTTGTCACATGGGCAGTATGTAAATTGTTTTATATTACAAACAAGTTCTGCTTTTCGAAACTTGTTTAACTATTTTATTATGAACACTGCCCCGAACATCGAAAATACTACTTATTTAAAATTCGCAATCCACTAAGCTCACTTTTACATACATAGAGATATAACTAATCAGCAACTTGGAAATCTAGAATTTATAATCGAGACTGCGTTAGCAAATAGTTTAGGTACGGTGTTTACGGCACTCAGCCAACAGAATCTATAAGTCCACGAAAAATAAGAGTACAAAAATACTCACAAGTAAATTATAATACTTAATTGTTATTCCCAGACCTTCAGCTAGGGTTTTGTATATCATAAATCCTGGTCTAGGTACAAGGATGTTCTGTCCGGCATCAGCTATTGCTGTTATCACAAGTTCTATAGCATGGGAACAACCACTAGAAAGAATGACATCGTCTGGTGTGATTTCTCCCTGATGCGCACTATACTTTGCTACTGCTTCTCTAGCCTCCAAATGGCCTTTGGATGGTCCATAGCCGCGACTCGTATGTAACTCAACAGCTTCCCGCACGGCCTGTATCACTTGTTCTGGAGGATTCAGATTTCCAAAAGTAGTAGGATCACCTGCAAAAAAAAAACTATTAACAACACTTATTTGACGTGTTATATTGGACTCAACCACTCATATTTTGCTTTAAAATTCACAAATTACTTAGTAGGTAGCTTTTATATTATATTTACGTAATATCAAATTAACAGAACAACGCACCAATAGGCACATGTTCACGTATATGACCTGTTATGGCTCAATGTTGGAGGAGGTTAAAAACTTTAATAATTAATTACTCTTAGATTGCACTTCGTCGGTCCAATAAAATAAAGACCATATTTTTGTATATTGGGGGAACCATTGAGGATGAAATACTGATGCGGATCGGTGTTCTTATTGTTTGCATGCTTTGTAAAGACCGGTCATTGATGAATTAATTAATAATTATTATAGACCCGAAATTGTGAACAAATATTGCGAAATTTATATCTGGTTGCCCTTGACCTATTAAATTTATGTGTTTTTCAAAAGACCAGAGAACAGGCATTTTTTACAATAAGCAACAAAAATAGCCAGCATCATCTGTAGTCACATAAAACGTCACCAATTTTGGCAGTAGTCCAAAAATAAAAACAGTTCTTAAATGTAGCCAAAAATATAATATTATTTGGAACCGGTTGAAGGCGTGCAGGCTCACGTGCCATATGCCATACCACAGTACAGAGTTGCCTGTACTCATTTTCATCTCCCCCTTTAGTAAAATATAATTAAAATCTTCCACGCTAGGTATGCACTTTTTCGTGAAAGGGGCACCTTTCACTGAAAAACTCTTATCTGCGAATGCCTTTGTCGCGTAGAATTAGGATAATAATTTAAGTGATTTATCCCGATTTGAGTGTATTTTAATCTGAACATAAACCAGCCAAGTGACCTGTGCGAGTTGAACATGCACCCGAAGGTTTCGATGTGACGATAGTGTGATGTAGATGTCCAACAGCGCCATCTGTTGTCTCATTAATTATGTATTAACAACTACATGAAACTCATTGTGCAAGCGCTAGTGCGATGTAAAAGACTGATAGCAATATCTTTACAAAAGGAATGAATGGCTTAAAATTACCTAAATATATTTTTTCTTGTTAGTATTTGTTGTTATTGCTAGCAGAAAGACAATCTATCAAAGTGTCAATTCTCTAGCCATTCCCGTTCTGAAGATACAACCTGACGACAGAATAATGGAGAAAAATCGAAGACTTATATAAGGTATAGTCGGGTCCATTTTTTTCCTTAGGTAAGGAACCCTAAAAAGTTGAAAGGTACCTACGGAGCTCTATTATCTAATACCTATCTATACATACAAATTTTCAATCAAAATCCCTTAAGTTGTTTCAGCCTGATAGACGTACAAGCGTCCAAATAAACAGATTTTCACATATTTTGTAACATTAGTGTTATTTATACATCTAAGTTCTATACTTGCTGGTACTTGTTTTCTGTGGCTGTGCGTACAATGGGTACAGAAAGTGGGGACTTTCAAAATAAGAAAATAAGCACGAGACGACATAAAGTAGCACGAGACGTGAGCATCAGATGATGAGCAGTGATGTACAATCAGAGAAGTTGAAACAGGCGCAGATCGTGAATCTAAGTAATTTGGCCGAGTTGTGTTAAGCTCCGCCGACAAATCACGACTTACATGGAATTGACATATTCAGGTTAAATGATTTTCCCCATTTTACATCATGACGTTGAAATCAAAAACGAAACACCCGAAATTTCGATGCCTCTAAATTCTATTAAAGCGTGGGAATCGTACAAAAAAAATGACATAGTAATAATTTAGGTCCCTGAAAAGGACATACCCTTATCAGGGACCTCAATTATAACCATGCCAGATTTTTACGAAATAGCGGTACAAGCGTAAAAAAGTATTTCACACACATTTTCTCAACAATAATATAGTATGAAAGTATATTGCACTGTATAA
Source organism: Cyclargus thomasi (assembly GCA_026546445.1). Taxonomy (NCBI): domain Eukaryota; kingdom Metazoa; phylum Arthropoda; class Insecta; order Lepidoptera; family Lycaenidae; genus Cyclargus; species Cyclargus thomasi. The sequence continues at coordinate 3,291,098 of JAOTAV010000001.1, read as the reverse complement.
TTTTTTAAAGGTTTCCGTTGGGAATCGTCCAAATCGCCTATATCTTTAACATATTTAAATAAGGGCAAAAAAGCCTACCTATTATCACGTTATGGGTACGGTATTGTAATAAAATTCGAGACCGATGATATGCTTCGATTCCTAAACATTCTCAGTTCTCGTGATGCGTCGCATCAAAATGAATAAAGTTTATAATTAAACTAGATGATGCCCGCAACTCTGTTGCGCCATAATTCGTGTATCGCGCCGGTACCGTAAATTTTTCCGGGGCAAAAAGGATCCTATGTCCTTACCCATTATTCAAAACATGTCCATACCAAATTTCAACAAAATTGGTTCAGCGATTGGGCGATTCAGCGATTGAAGAGGTGACAGACAGACATACACAGTTTTGAATTTATAATATTAGCATGGATATTCTAAGAATGTTTTCGGTGGGATTGAACTTTCGATGGTTACGATTTAGAGCTAGAGATTTCTGCGATAGTCATATCTTCTGTTATTTGTAAGTGTTACACCAGCCAGTGTAACTGGACTCGTAAAATGCCACAGGAACCCGACTCCACGAGGAAATATTTTTATGCATTGATTGTACGTGATTTTTGGCGCGGTTGGTACATCTTTCTACGCCACCCACTTTCCAGAGGAATGTGGTCCTCTAATGAGTTTAGATTCAGAAAAAAGTCCTATCAATGTTTATCAACCCTAGATGCTATAGTTACGCCACCAGTTGCAACACATTCTATTTTGAAAATCTTTAATTTTAGAGATAAAAAATCTATCTTTTTGACCAACAGGATATCATCCGAATTTAATTTTTAAATATTGAATATCACTCTCTTGGGACTTATTTAGTAGGAAAATCAGTTAGTGGTCAAGTTTTTTAGGAGTTGTGATCAATGACGTCAGGGGTTGCTTTTACGCAGGAACAAAACTTACCGATGGACAACGCAATAAACTCCTTGTCAGGGTTAGGCTCTACGTTAAGGTTTTCAACTATACGTCGGATCGGATTGCTGGTTTTGCGGGCTAAAGTTGAAGCGCGCACCTCCCAGTCTTTGACGCTTCGGGTCCCTCGAGACATGGGCACAAAACTTTTTGTATTATAGAATGCTACGGCGACACTTGAATCAAGAATAAAGCACGTTTTCCAATACACCTCAGTTTTGTAGGATGCTTACATTTATCGACCACTAATCCGAGTCGCAGAACTGGTTTAAAATGTATATGAGATGACGACAGTGGAGCCTGTTCATAAACACTCCACCATTCCTACCCTTGATTACTGCGAAATTGAGCGATCAACAACAAACAACTACAAATTATTATTATTCAATATCATCTAATAATATTTACATTATTGAAACAAACAGAGTGCATGATATCGTAATTAACGCACCTGCGACCCACCGTTAGGTTACGTTCATCTGTAATTGTAGGTAACTTATGTAAGTGATCTTTAAAAGTTATTTGAGTTACATATTTGTGTAGCACGAAAATTTTATATTATGGAAGTAAAAGCTCCCATCTTCCTTGTACCGAAAAATTAAAGCACGGTAACCAGGGAAGATTTAATCCATTGATTAGGCCAATTTTGTTAGTATGTATTTGACTTAAAGTATTTGACTTTTTTAAGAATAAAAGAAAAATCAAAAATAATGAAAAAAACTAAAACTTAGGAAATATTTTAAATATTATTTATTAGTTAATAGTGCCTGTTACAGAATGCGGTGAGGCATCAGTCTATTTCTCGGACTTATTTGTCGGACTAAAAATTTTGACTGGTGCCGACTTCAAAATTATAAAGATTGTGTAAGCCTATGCCACGGGTAGCGCCGCGGGACACGACTAGTTTTGAATATAAATCAGTTATAACTTTATTATTTTGTTCGTTCTACGTATTATCAGTGACGTAACTGTACCGTTCGAGGCCCGTGGCAAATTCGTTTTCGTTCCACAATGTCAATCCAATACAAAAACACGACAAGCGATTTTTGTAAAAAATAATCACTTGCCATTTGTCCAGTGGGGCTGATCGGGAGCCCCTTGCGGCTGGGGGCCCGTGGCATTTTTTCGGCTTGCCACCTTGTGGTTATGTCACTGCGTATTATTTTACTAAGTTTTAGCGCTCTACTGCACACCTAAGCCGCCAGCGGGCTTGTGCCGGCGATACGTGTCTTGTAAGTGAAGCCTAGCTCACGAAATGTTGTCGACAAATGTCGGCCTAGTTGGTGGCTAAGGTATGAGCGCCTTATAACTGACAAATCGCTCGACAAGCGACGGAATTATTATTTTTAAATAATAGTGGGTTGATGAATAATAATAATAATAATAATAAAACATTTATTTGACATACTTTACACCACACCACAAGTACACGAATACAGTATCCAAAAAAAGAACATTATAGCATAAGAACATTAGAACATAATAAAAGAGGAAAACAAGAAAAAAAGAAACAAAAAAAGTTAAAACAAAAAGAAAAAATAATAATAACAATTTATTAAATATAAGGCAGTGTGATGCGAAGATCTCAAAAAGGATTCCACTCAGCCATAGTAGCTATGACGATGATGATGATTAATATAATTTGCATATTAGCGTATGCTTTCGGTTCTTAAAACAATACCGAAATCTTCAAATGTGTATATTTAAGGAATAAAGAGTTCCATTAGCACCTTGTGATCCATGGTAGGTAAACGTTGGAACAAAATTTACTTTTTGGTGCCAAACGATTAGGATAGGTACTTATCGTGAAACCAAAATCATCTTAACTAAAATCATATTTCCCCATGAATTTTGAGGTGCTAATTTTTTTTAAAATGAGATCGTGTCCGCACTGGGACTTTAATCGCGCGATATTTTCCACTACTTAACTGTAATGTGACACCAGTAAGTAGTATCACATTGAATTATATACATTTTTTAATGATATTTAGAGGGCAAATGAGCAAGCGGGCTACCTGTCGGATACAACTGCCGTCGCCCATGGACACTCGCGACATCCGGAAAGTCACAAGTGCGTTGCCGGCCTTTATGAAGGAATAGGGATAGGGGGATTAGGAAAGTTGGGCCACCGGTAAACTCACTCACTGAACGAAAACCGTACAACGCCATTTCACGCCAGCTTACTTTGAAGCCGTGGTATCACTCCGGTCGAGCCGGCCCATACGCGCCGAAACATAGGCTCTCCCAAAATGAACAATGGCAAAATGAGCTAATCTGCACTAGCACGAAAAAAATCCAGAAAATAATATGAAAAATAGTACGAAAAAAATTTGAACAATCAAATTGAAAAGCCTATAAGGCTTTTTAATTTGATTGTTGAAACTTGAAACCTACGCCTAAATTAGGTTTAGGAAAAAGGGCGGCAAAATTGTCCTCCCTGCTCCGCCCCGGGCGGCCGATTCCCACGCTACGCCACTGCTTTTTGTTATATTAGCTACTTAACAGTGAAAGACCGATCAAAATCAATCAAGTTACAAACGGACACTCCAATTTTATTTATTTGTATAATGGATGCCAAGGATATAACCACGTTGCGATTTCCTATTTTTTGGAAGAATATGCTTGAAATCTTTCGGAAAAAGTAATATTCACAATAACTTTCCATACAAATTTCAAGGAGTCCCCCTGATATCTCATAAATTGCAACATATCACCACATTTATGAACATGGTGTCAAACTGGACTACACAGACTAATAAGGGATACTGATGGACTAAATCTTACGCAACTATAAAAGAAGCTTGAAAATCGTAAGGAGGTTTATGTTAGAATATTAACAACAGAGATAATTTTCGAAAAAAACTTCCTTCTAAAAGAAAAAGTAACCTAGTTTAAAGAACCTAAGTTTGTAAAAAAGTAACCTACGCCTTTTCAAACCTCCTTCTAAAAGAAAAAGTAATCTAGTTTAAAGAACCTAAGTTTATGAAAAAGTAACCTACGCCTTTTCAAGTTTTCACGACCAGGCGAGGCGCTTCAAAAGTCCAAACTTCAAATCGTCAGTATAGCGATTTTTTTATAGAGTGCCTCCGCCGGAGCCCGGCGGAACTCTAGTCTCTGGGGTATTTTGCCCAAAGAAAGCTCCCATTGACTGATTGTTGTTGAGTATATTCTTAACCGTGTACAGTGTTCCAGTCAGTACTATCAACCATTAGCAGCTTACGTTCCACGGCCCACCGTAATCGATAGCCTATAAAAATTGAGTCATTACGTTGTCCAGCATACAAGTTTGAGTATTGAACAAACCTTCACCATTAGGTTTCTAATGGTTTTTGACATAATTTTCGATTATATAGGATTAGAAAAGAGAAATAAATTGTTTTATATTGTACATGACTCGTTTTATAAGTTCCTCCAAGTGGTTTCAGAGGTTATTATACGTAACTGGCTTTATGCAGTTTCTCCAAGTGGTGGCAGTTTATTATGCTTTGATTAGCAACTAGGAAATTCTAATTTAACGAAAAATATATAATATTACAAAATGATGCGGTATTTTAGTAAACTATATATGCATAACTTTCAATTGAAAAGGTCTTTAAGTAAAGACACCTCAGTGAATAGTGATACATTGCAATATTGTGCAAATATTGTCAGGTATTGATCATATCATCAGCTAATATCAAACTGTTTAGCAAAATAATTTTACTGTCACAATACTAAGATGTTTTCACATAATATATTGCTCATCTCAAAAATGTTTCTGGGTACTTTGTATTTTCTTTACAGATAGACAGTATGATTATGAAAACTATTTGGCAACACTTCTTCTGACTAAACCTGTTAGGTCACCAGCTTTTGTTATAAGAGCTTTTAATGCAGAAGTATCTCGTATCCAGGATCAAGCCTCTGATCCTCAGATAGCTGCAATGAGGCATCAGTTCTGGCAGGACACATTGTCTGCTATGTACAAAAGCGAACAACATATCTCCAAAATTCCCGCCAATCCTATTGCAAAAGAAATGTTTAAGGTACCTTCTAAAATTACAAAATCTTTTTAGAATAAGTAAATATAAACTTTTTGTACTAATTATAATTATTTGGAATAATAAACATATAAAATTTTAGGTTTGTGTACATTATAATCTGCCAAAAAGATATTTAGAAAGACTGGTCATATCACGGAGGCATATGTTAACTAAAAAATTTTATAATTCTCTTGAAGAACTAGAAAACTATGTTGAAAATTCTGTATCTTCCATATATTACTTACTTTTGTGTCTTGTTGGAGTATCTAATGTTCATGCTGATCATGCTGCATCACATTTAGGCAAAGCTCAAGGAATAACAAATATCTTACGGTGGGTCCTTTGACAACAGTATCATTTAGGAAAAAAATTGATTATTCAATAATATGAATATTATATGTAGCAATGATTAGCAAAAATATGTCAGCCTGTTTTCCTGCTTCCATTTTAATATTATATAATTTTTATTTTAGATCTGTTCAAATTGCTAGTCACCACAAAAGTGTATACTTGCCACTGGATATTCTTATGAAACATAATGTCAGTCAAGAATCAGTTCTGAGGTTATTAGATGATACTTCTATGAGAAATGTTGTCTTTGAAATAGCATCTCGCGCTAATAGCCATTTAGAAAAGGTGGGAATCTAGCTTCTTTTATTTGATCACTTCAATACACTTACTGTTAAATGATACTGTGTCTTTTACATTTCAGGCAAGAAGTATTGAAGTGCCAAAAGCTGCTAAACAAATATTCTTACCTGCAGTTACAGTTAGTTATTATTTAAAAACTTTACAGAAAACAAATTTCAACATTTTTGACAAATCCCTACATAATAGTGGTGTTATATTGCCTCTGAGCTTATATTACAACAGAGTTATAAATAAATTTTAATACTCTTACTTAGTTTATATTTAAAAAGTATTGCATTATTTTACTAGTTACAAAGATGAAAAATAAAACAACATGAAAAGTAATTGCACTGTTTACTTAAAGCACAGTCATGCAAATAAATAACCACAATCTCGAGATTCAAGCACTGTTTTGGCAACTTGAGTAGTATTTATTAGAGAAATACATAGAGCTACAATAAATCTTACAAGCAACATTATTTTTTATTTTACTGACACTTAAAAAATTATAAAAATTGTTATTACATTAGTCACTATTTGTTTACATAAGAAAATAAGAACATACAAGAAAGGATAATAAACTTTGGTAATTTTGTTTAATAAGTCTTTGGTAATAGAATATTAAATACTATTATTTCATAATGCTTGTGTAGTGATAAAAGAAATGTTCATATCAATAATTATTTATCCATATAATGCATTTTTCATGTTGTAGCACAGGTTTATAAGAACTTTTTAGGCAAAAGTAAATGCAATTTAGTCACAACAATTATATGTTTGTGGTAAAGTGTCATGAAAAAAAAAACTAAATAATAGAAATCCTTGAGACAGCTGCTTGTTTTCTTGCACAAAAATAAAAAAATATTTTGTTTTATATTGTAGATTAAGTACATGTATACACAAAATCAAAAGCTTACATTTGTGAGAAAATAAGTTTCACACATTAATTTTGTATAACAATTTAATAAATAAAAATCTATGACCTAAGTTTATATCATCAATGTATAATAAATAGAGGCATGAGCAGTTAAAACATATCTTTTGTTAATAAAGTTTTCTATTAAATTTTAAATACACATGGCAGTTGTTGTTCTTAGGATTATAAAAACTTTTTTAATTAACATATACTTTGCATTAACACACCCATTGGTGAGGTTTCTTAATATATGATGCATGTTGTGTAAAAGTATAAAAATTGTGTGACACCCAGGGCATGGGGCATTAGATATTGCATAATTTGAAAATTATTCTAACCTTACCACAGCCAAGTGAGTTACAAATTTGGAATGTATGAATAAATATTAAATATTCTAGACTGTTATTAAATATGACTCTTAACACTATGAAAGAAGCTTAAATTTAAGTACTTCATCACAATTCTAGCTGCACAGTAAAAGCTTTCTGTAAAAAAGCACACACTTCTCATTCAGAAGGTGTTAAGTCTTTTTCTGGTTCACCTTCAGTGAGTATCTGTTGTAGGAGATCATAAACTGGCTCAAAAGCTTTTCGACAAGCAGCGTTTGTAGGGACAAGATAGTCATGCATGTCATGATGGCTAATTGTCCCATCACTTTGAATAAATCCTTTATCAATTGATACCATCTCAACTTTTTTCATACTTGCCACCTTTTCCCGTAATAATTCATTGATTTTATTATTCTTTTCCCTAAGTTTATTAGGATACTGTCCTCTAGGTAGTAAACTCTGAAATTATCAAATGTAATTTCCATACAGTAAAGGTCAAATAATTATTAATTAAATTTAATTAAAAACAAACTTTTAAACAATGAATGCAATACTTACTGGTAATACAATATAGACACTTGGGTGCTTCTCTCTAACTGTGTGAATAATTTCTAAAATACCTTCACATATTTGTTCTGGAGTGTGATCAACATTGTTTGTTCCTACATGTAGCACAATTACCTAGTGAAAAATAAAATATAAATTAATTATAATATTGGAATCAGAGTTACATATCATGTTAAATATTTAATAAATACCAACTCTAGGATCGACGTGATCAAGCTCTCCATTTTTTATACGCCAAAGCACATTCTGTGTCTGATCTCTGTGAATACTAAAATTTAGGCAATGGAGCGGCGCAAACCACTGATTCCAAACTTCAGTGTGCTCTAATGCTTGAAGTACAGAATCACCGATAAATATTACATCCGCATCTTTACCTTTGGCATCTGACAGGAATCTGTTATGCTAAAATGAAAAAATACTAGAAATTAATTTTGTAAATATTAAACAGTTTTCGTTTTTATATGATCTAGGGATACACTTTTTGGCAAATTAACAAGTTAACCACGTCGTCTGGACAATAATTCAGAAAGTTAAAAACATTACAATGCTATTCCATCTTCCATCGCCTTCAATATCGGGTTGTGGGGCAGCAACCGAGCATGGATTCATATTTTCACAAGACCTTTAATTGCAATATTTATGTCGTATCACAAATCAAAGATATATTGTTTCGTATTTTTAATTTTCTGTAGAAATACAAAAAGCAAAATGATTTGACAATAAAACGATCAAACGTCAATCGAATAATCGATCTGTCAAGTGTCATTCATAGTGACTTAAATTTTTATTAATTTTATTTATTTATTTATATGGCGCTTCGGCTGTAATCATGGCCAGTGTCAACTAAAGGCGGGAAACATATTTTCTTGTTTTCAAAAATTTTTAGTAACGTTATATAAATTTCAAGTCTAGAGTCTAGTCAGAGTAAAGATAAAACATCAATACAGACAGAGTCAAGTCAGTCGATTTAGTAAAGCGGTGGAAGCTAGTCAAATGATCGTTACTGCCTTAGTAAGTAAGGATCCTTTGACTTGGCACGCCTTTGTCTAGATTTTATTACTTTTGAGACATAAACAATCAGCTCAACCAAGACCTGGCCTGTTTTTACATGTGTGTTTTTTGTGTGGTGTGATCTTTTTTATCGCATTCCACTTTTCCATTTATCACATTTCCGTAGTTGATGATGTTACCATGATCTGCCTGCGCAGTCTGCCCTTGGCCCTGTCTGTTTTGAAATAAAAAAAATTACTAAGAACATAACCTGCAATCCGCATAACCTAGCAATAATTATCTATAAAATTTTGAAACATTTTAAACAAATTTCCTGGCGATTACCTGAGCCAATCAAGACTAAAATTAGATGTGTTAAGAATTTCTATAATTTCTACTACATATATTATTTTGGTACAGTGTGACGGAGTTTTCTATTTATGCAAAAGCCGAATTTAATAACTATTTTGAAGAGTATTATTACAAACGCTATTCACCATGGAAGATAATACTGATGAAAATGAAATAATAATTTTAGAGCAAAGACATAAAAAAGAAAAAAAGGAACTCCAAGCTCAAATACAAGCTCTCAAAAAGACTGCAAAAAATGATAAGACAAAAAAGAAGGAACTTACATTGGAAATCACTAGGCTGGAAACAGAGTTAGATGAAAAACACAAAAAGGAACTTGAATCTGTACATAATGCCAACCAAAATATTGAATTACAATTGGACCTAGAAGGGCTTGAAGTAAAGGAGGCATCAAGGACAAAAATATCAAAGGCTCAAAAACGTAGAGACAAAAAAAATTTACAAGAAAAGGAAAGGAATGAACAAATAAAATTACAGGAACAAGAAAATAAAAATGGACCTAGAAATCTAGAAATGCAGGCAATTCATACAAGGTTAAAAGCTAGAAATTTGTCTATTTTTCTTGTTCCTTCTGATGGAGACTGTTTATATAAAGCAATTGCACATCAATTGGAAGTCAAACACAAAAAGAGACTTAATGTTCAGGACTTACGAAATAATGCAGCTTCATATATAATGGAAAATAAGGATGACTTCATGCCATTTCTTAGTCATCCTGACACATTTGAAATGTTAACTGATTCAGAATTTGAAGAATACTGTGAGAAAATTAGGAATACAAATGTATGGGGAGGGCAAGTAGAGATTCGAGCTTTGTCAAATTACTTGAAATGTCCCATAACAGTAATTCAAGCCACAGGGCCAGAAACCATTGAGCAGGGGTCTGAGTTTACTGGTCCTCCCTTATTTATAACTTACCACCGTCATATGTACAGCTTGGGTGAACATTACAACTCTACTCAAGTTTCAGCAGAAACTGAAGAAGTCTAGGTGTGATATCTTATATTCTTCAATACTACTGACATTAAAATGAGCCACCCCAAAAAATACCTCTGTACAATAAACTTCCTAGCAAGCCACTTGATCTCATGCAGTTTTCGTAGTTAATATACTGATTATAAGATTTTAGTATTGAAAAACAATGTGGTATTTGACAGGATTAATAAAATTTTGATATCCGGAAGAGGTTACAGAAAGTAAAGATTCATTTACATACTTATATAAAGTAAATTGACCTCACACTTGAGCTTCATTTTATTCTTAAAGTTAAAATTTCTAAGTCTTTCTATATTGTTTTTATGTAAATGGATTAATAAAATCCATTGTATATGTAATCATTTTGCTAATGTTCTATTTTAAATAAATAGTTACAACACTACAATGTTTATTTTTCCACTTAATTCAATATTTAAGTATAATAGAAAGTTTGGAGAAAAAGGGCAATTTCTAGGAAATAAATTATATTTTCAAAGAAAATCATTTTCTTAATGATAGAGACAGAGACAGGTTGTGTTATTGTTTCTTCAACACAAAAGAAAAGGTTTTCCTTAAAAAAGTTGCAATATTTATGTGCATTACTGTGCACCATTTACATTCTCTTTAGAAGCTTCTCCTTCAGTGTTATGTTTGTTGGGATCATCTGGTTTCATTGCAGGGAACAACAATACTTCCTGAAAACAAAATTAGAATTTATATTTAACAGTCATTTTCGTAATTTTTTTTTCAGATATTGAATAATTTTGGTGGCAGAAAATTATTATTATACTTACTATTCTAAAAGCTGGACTCAAAATCTTGACTCATGATTTATTGATGATTAAATGATATTACTACTTATCTGCTTACCTTAATATTGTTAGAGTCGGTTAAAAACATTGTGAGTCGATCAACACCAACGCCCCATCCTGCTGTTGGTGGCAAACCATATTCAAGAGCAGTACAGAATGCTTCATCAGTTGGTGGAGTTTCATCATCACCAGCCGCACGGTCTTTGGCTTGTTGCTCAAAACGTTCACGCTGAGTAGCTGGATCATTCAACTCGGTGTATGCATTACAGATTTCCTTTTTCATTACAAACAGTTCAAATCTGAATTAAGAATACAACATTAATTAAAACCTGAACAATTAAACAATTGAATAATAATTAGAATTAAAAAAAGCGCACACCTTTCAGTTAAGCCTGGAACATCTCTATGGTATTTTGATAGAGGGCTCATAATTTGTGGATGATCCAAAATAAATGTCGGATTTATGCACTTTTCTTCCAAGAACTCTCCAACTAATTTGTCTAAGAGTCTTGCTGTTGTTCTTGGAGGAGGACATTCAATCTGCAAATTAATATTTATTTTAACAGCTTCATTAACTTTAAAGGATTCTTGTTGACATGGAGTTAAATTTTAATATAAATTATAAATTACTACAAAAGAATGTAGTTCCATATTGCCTCCACCTTTATGGTGAGAGGTTAAATTTCTAGAACAAAATGTTTTTAGCTTTGCAGAAACTATAAAACTATCATTTAAGTTTTGTGAATCAAATGACCTCGTGTTTTTCGCAAAGCTGGCATAATAAAGCATTGGCTTCAGGAGTGTGTAGCTGATCAGCAGGGGGCAACTTCACATTGAGAATCTTCTCCAGCGTAGCAATCATGGGTACTCTCGCAAATGGAGGTGTAAAGTCAATCTCCACTTCCTCACCATCTGGACCATCAGGATGATATTTAACCTGCAGATTAGTAGATTTTGTAAAAAATATAATTTATCTTAATCTTTTATCACACTCATGATTTGGAAAAAGAAAGTAAAGTAATACATACAATGCAATCTCTATGACTCAATGGTTCACAAAAAGCGACACAAAAAGTTTTCTATTTTTAACCGACTTCAAAAAAAGGAGGAGATTTCTCAATTCGACCGTATATATGTTCTTTTTCTTTTATGTTTGACCACGCATAACTCCGCCGTTTGAGTACCGATTTCGAAAATTTTTTCGTTGTTATAAAGGGTATAGCTGCAGTTTTGGTGATCTGATGATGCGACCCAGGAGGAATCTTTGAAATTTATAAGGAAACATATAGTGATTTTCACTTTTTCTGAAGGATTCCAGGATATATGCAACCAAAAAGTATAATTTTGCACAAATGCATACCCTGGTTCCAAAGATGCTGTACAGAACTCTTGAATCCTTTTAGATAGAGATTTCATCAATTTCAATTGGTAATTTTCAGTGTTTTACATCAAAACGTGTGTTTAAGATTAAATTTTCGCCAAATGTTTTTTAATTGAAATGCAATTATTGTTTTCAATGTTTTCATTAAAATTTGGTAAACTGTTTTCGAAAGTAGATCATTTTTTAATATAACATTTAGGGAGCAAGCAAGCAGATGGGTTACCTGATGGAAAATAAAACTGCCGTAGCCCATAGGCACTTCCGACCTCTGAAGAGTCGCAAGTGCGTTGCTTTTTTATAAGGGACTTCCCTAATCCCCTATGGATTAGGGAAGTTGGACCACCGGTAAACTCACTCACTAAACGAAACAGCACAACACCATTTCACATTTTCATTTTCTGTGAGGCCCTGGTATCGCCCTGATAATCTGGTCGAGCCAGCCCATTCGTGCCGTAGCATAGCTCTCCCACGGTAATGAGCATCCGTTTTATGTACTTGAGATCGGAAAATGTCACATTGGTACACGCCTCCAAACAGGTTCGAACCTGCACCCTTTCAAGTAGCCGAACCCAGTAGGCCACGGACACTCTGATAAACAGGATCCATCAAAAATCGATGGAGTGATATGAATATACACACTTAGATTGAATTATCTACAGCTAACTATGTAATTTACTAACTTAAAAGGAAAAAATAAATTATTTTAAACAAAAAATAAAAACAAAAAAAGAAAAACGAGAAAAGTTAAAAATAATTCTGATTGGCCTAAGCCTAAACATTAACCGTAATCAATCTTTATAATTTTGTAGTCGGTATCAGCTACTTTCAGCGTAAATTTAATGTCAAGAATCTAAGTCGGTTTTTATTTTTTGTTTAAAATGAATTATTGTTGTCACTAGTCTTTCCAGTATAATTGAGTTCTGTTCTGGTCAGACCCATACTGCTGAAGTGTCCGTTGACAAATAAAATTGAAACATTAATTAACATCTTTAAAAATAATTTTTTACCTTGTAGGTTCCATGAATGCTTTTGACCATTCCAGAGAGCATAGTTTCAGTGATTGATATCAAATCATTGTAATCGGCATAAGCCATATAAAATTCGCAAGTAGTGAATTCTGGATTATGTGTTAAATCAATGCCTTCATTTCTAAATTGTCGCCCAATTTCATATACTCTGTCCAATCCTCCTACAACAAGCATTTTGTGATACAGCTCCGGTGCAATTCTCATGTAGAGATCCATGTCAAGTTCATTGTGATGAGTAACAAAAGGCTTAGCAGTGGCACCCCCTGCTATCATGTTCATCATCGGTGTCTCTATTTCCAAGAAACCCATATTGTCCAAAAACCTCCTGATGTAAGAAATAATTTTAGCTCTTGTGTAAAAGGTTTGACGCACCTTAAAATAAAAATATACATTTTATAAAAAAAAACATTAAGCAGTCTACATCTCTATTGCAAGTATAACAGTTTATTTTGTGGTGGTACCCACAATTAGCCTAACAATCCTGCATTGCGCTAACAAAGTTCCGGCTAACGGTGAACATATATAGAACAACTGAAATGACCTCAACCGGGGCTTCGGCCCTGGCCGAGCATGCTATCTTGCTCGGCCGGAAGATCTTCCTTTGCGGTGCCTACTCATCACAACAATTTTGAGAAAGTATTGTCCATGTTAAAATTTTAATCATCCAGCTGTTATGACTATAGTATACCTAGTGACAGTAAAATAATAAAGACAAAAAAATCTATTTGTTTCAATATTTCTCATTCATTACTCTAAATAACTTTTACTTACTTTATCATTTAAAATGAGATCCAAATATCTTTTTCTAAATCTAGTTTCTTTGTCTTTGAGCCCGAAGTGCAGATGGGGCAACATATGCAGACAGGGTGACAGTAGTTTAACAGTTTGGGGTATAATAGAAAGCTCTCCTTTCTTTGTTTTACCGGGATGTCCTACACATCCAATGATATCACCTCTCCTTAACTTTTCTGTGTCAGATACAAATTTCTCTTCAGATTCATACAGCTTTGCATTAGCCATTACCTGCAAAAATAAATACAGATTTTACTAAACAAGAACATGACTCATTCAAACATCCATAATATAAAAATAAATCAATGTGTGTGTATTAGCTATATACCTTTCTTGAGCTTTATACAAAAATAGTTAAGACAATTGTTTTTTTCATATTTGAGTTTGAGCACACACAATCAAGAAGATTAAAGCCCTTATTATGATATATTTCATTTATGAAATCTATACTTCTATATAAATAATATTAAGCTGAAGAGTTTGTTTGTTTGAATGTGTTAATCTCAGGAATCACTCCTCCATTTGTTTTGTTTTGTAAGTCCATTTATCAAGGAAAGCTTTAGGCTTTTTATTATAACACCTGGCTACAACCAATAAGAGCCAGTAGTTAAAAAAATTGGTAAAAATGGCGATTTATTAAGTTTCATGCCGACATAGTTGCATTCAACAGCTAGTATAACTATAATAAGGGCTTTAATTTTCATTTTAGAAAAAAATATGACCTGCAACTTAACACCTTCCCCTCTAAGATCGTAAAAAATAAGCTTTGCTCCTGATTCTCTTATAGAGTGTATTCTGCCAGCCACAGACAAAGTTACATTTTCTAAAACTTCTCCATCTTTCAGATTGTTATACTTTTCAATAAAATCCTCCAAGGATATTGTAACTGAAAATTTGTGAGGGTATGGATGATCATCCTTTTTGCCATTTTTGAGAGCCGCAACTGCTCCAGTTCGTAGTTTATAATACTCATTAGGACTAATTTCTTCATCAATTTTTGAACTTTTTTTCTCATTGACAACCGGTTGTTGAACTGCTTTTTCTGCCTTCTCCTTTAATTTCTGTTCTGCTTTAAGCCGACGTTTTAATTCACTGTAATTGTTACAGATAATGAAATTAAAGAACTATAATATTTTTTTTCTTTAAGAACATAAACCAACCGTGAATGCACTGCTGATGAGAACTTTGCGAATTTTGGGCAATTGATAATTCTTTGCCCAATCATAGAGGAAACCACTGTTGAAGTCCGGGACAAAATCATCTTGATCAACTTTCTGAACGATACTCACTTCTTAGAAATTTTTTCAGTTGTTGTTTCCGCCATCATAGAACTAATGCTTTACTACTGTTATCTTAAGTTTTTTGATATTACAGCATTTATGAAAGAAAATGAATAACCTAAAACCAGCTCACGTTCCAAAAAACCTTTACCACATTTAAAACTGTCAAAATGACATTTTAATGCGACGTCACAAATACCGCTATGTACACACTACTACACGCAGTTTAATTATGAGCCTTCTAGACGGCCTGGATCAACATCTGGGAGACTGGGACATTTTCTTTATAGGCCTATTCGACTTCCCGATCCGCAGGGCACTGGGCTCCGTCAGGTGATGGTTTGATGTAAGAGTCTCAGGAGCCGCAGTGTACGCAGTACGGTGGACCATGTAGTGTAACAACGAAAAGTGTGGCAGGAAGCAGTGTTGCTAGTCGTACTATATAATTCTTATTTAATATTTTGTCGAATTCTAGTCTAGAATTTTTAACATGTTTAGGTCTAGAATTTCTAGACTAAAACGTGTTAAAAACTAAGCGATTAATTTTATACGTTTCAAAAAATCAAAATTAAGTACAATATACAGATTTTTTTATTCAAATTCTTATATAACCATTTTTCGTACTTAAAGGAAATTTGATTTTTTTTTGTATTTTAAAAAACGTAGCCAATATTTTCTTTTTAACGTGATAAATTTTATAACATGATAAATTTTTATTCAAAGACTAGCTTTTACCCGTGAATTTTCCCGCATGGAAAGCTTATTTACAAAATATTCATCCTACGGAAAGGATTGACGCAATTGATAGTACAGTAAATCAGCAAATACTTTATCTCTTTACTAAATTTCATCGACGCCATAACACATGCACCACATACGAAGCTCCTACTAAATTTCGTTTTGCGAAAAAGAGACTGAGGAAAACTTTTTCAACAAAATTCTGAATCAAATGATACAAAATAAATAATTGCATTTGAGAAATTGTGAATGAAAATAAGGCTTTATAAAGCCTTTTTTCACTAAACTAAAAACGATTATTTTAAAATAAAATTAAATATTTACGTATCTTAGTTTTTTTTTCCTTTCTTTTTTTTAACTTTATGGCACTAAAACAGTAAAACTCCAACAGTCAACACCAAGCACATAACATTGAAAAAAAACATAGGCAAGGCATTAGGCATGGTTCGCAGTGTGGACAGTGTGGTGTAAATTGTAATAGGGAAGCACTACGTAGGGTACACGCCCACCAGGTGCGCAGGGCTCTTAGGATCGTGTAGTGGGCTGGGGTGGTCTTTATGGCTTCTTTAACTACGTACCCATGCGGACTGTTGTTCTATCGGTTCTATTGTTTCTGTCTTCAAAGAATGCCACTATTCACTAATAAAAAGTAATAAAAGCAAAGTTTAAAGCACAGATAAATTAATAATTTTAGGAATTTAAACTGGCAACAATTGTATTGACATCACAGCTGTTCGTTTTGCCTGGTTGTGGTCTGTCTTGCTGAATACAATTTTATTGTAATAATCAGAAAGTGAGTGATTTTCCATTTTATTAGCGTTCATCACGAGATATATAACTATAAGTAACGTAAACATTTATTTAACATTTAGTGACATGGTGCCAGGTTGGATTACGTTCTCTATAATACTCGAACCAAGTGTTATATCTTGCATTCTTTTTAATTTAAGACGTGCAAGTATTCAGTACTGTGATCATTTAGTATTTGTTTGTGTTGCTGCAATCAGCGTTTTGTTACAGGTACAATCGTATGAAGACGAAGCTATTAATAATTTGTTGACATTGCATCAATAATATGCCTCTTTTTGGTAAATCTCAAAAAAGCCCCGCGGAGCTAGTTAGATCGCTCAAAGATGCTGTTACCGCTTTAGAGAGGGGTGACAAGAAAGCTGAAAAAGCGCAGGAAGATGTTAGTAAAAACTTGGTATGTATGTGATTTAGGTTTATTGTTCAGTGAATGCTACATTTTTGTTTCTTAAAACTATATGTTGTTAATGCATATTGTCTCCTTTATATAGGTTTTGATAAAGAATATGCTATATGGCACATCCGATGCAGAACCTCAAACAGACATTATTGTTGCCCAACTAGCCCAGGAGTTGTACAACACAAACCTGCTTCTTCTTCTTATTCAAGTAATTATATATTTTGTTTTTTCTTCAATCATTTTTAAGCATTTTCCTGCGCAGTTCTATTAACCTTTTTTCTTTGTATAGAATTTAAACCGTATCGACTTTGAAGGGAAGAAAGATGTGGCACAAGTCTTTAATAATGTTTTAAGACGTCAGATTGGAACTCGGTCTCCGACTGTCGAATATATTTGTACTAAACCCGAGATTCTATTCACATTGATGTCTGGGTAAGTTGACATTATTTAATTTTAACAATTGCTCAGGATGAGATGATTTTTTATTGCAGTATGTGACACTAAGGCCTCTATTAATTTTGACTTGCTGTTATTCCTCTATTAATTTTGAATTTGATGCACAAACATCTCTAAATTAATAAAAAAAAAGAGATTTTTATGAATGAAAACAACATTTCAAAATTTTTTTGATCATGCTATTAAGTACTAAGTACTGACCGTCAATAAAGGCCTCAGTAACATAATACATGCATACAGTGGTTATAACTTGATCATGTTTGTCTTTAGACCTACTTAGTGCAATTTAATTGTAAACTTTCATTTACGCAATGGAACTTTGACCTACATTTAATATTTTTTTATTTAATTAATTTTAAGCTTGCATTTAATGTCCTTAGGGGGCTCCTAAAGCCCTAATCGGCCATGACGGCTATATTATATATACAGTATTTACTCTTACGTATATAAAGTACAAATGGGCCAGCTTGACCAGATAAATACCATGATATCACCAAAGACCAAGATGTGCTTCGTCAAGTATTATGAGTTATTACTCTTTTTTTACTACTCACACTATTATTGAGTTCCCCAGAGACCCAATTCCCTTCATCTTATTTCGTATCACTATTCTCTCACCATATTCTCTCACAAATAGGGTGGCAAACCACTTGCAACACTTCTGATATTCCAAGTGTCTATGGGCAACGATGTTCCTTTCCATAAGGTGACATTTGTCTGCTTGTTTGCCCCTAATTTCATAAAAAAAACTTGTGAATTTTTAGATATGAACATCAGGAAATAGCATCCAACTGTGGAACAATGTTAAGGGAGTGTGCAAGATACGAGGCTTTAGCTAAGATAATGTTATATTCTGATGATTTTTATAATTTCTTCCGTTATGTAGAGGTATCTACATTTGACATTGCCTCTGATGCCTTTTCTACATTTAAGGTATGTTTGATGTTTAATTATTTGGTTAATTTACTCCTGCATCAGCTTTTTGTAATGTCAGCCCATCAAAAGCACTAGCAAATAAGTAAAGTCTTCTCCAAAACTATGAGAAATTAACCATAAGTGTATAAACTAACAATTTGAAAGCTGTTAGAATTGTTATGACTTAATAATAAGGTTGACATCTTATTATTACATTATTATAGAATCATTATTTACTATATTTGATTTATATTAATGATTTATACAATTAGATTTTAAGTGTAAAATAAATGTTTTAAATTTTCAGGAATTGTTAACAAGACATAAAATGTTATGTGCCGAGTTTTTAGAAGCAAACTATGATAAAGTTTTTAACCATTACCAACGTTTATTAAATTCGGAAAACTATGTAACTAGAAGGCAAAGTCTGAAACTTCTCGGAGAACTACTTTTGGACCGACATAATTTTTCTATTATGACACGATACATCACAAATCCTGATAATCTTAAACTGATGATGAATATGTTGAAGGAGAAGTCACGGAACATACAATTCGAAGCTTTCCATGTTTTCAAGGTATTTGTGCGCCATGGTATTTCATTGAGAAGAATCCTAATATCCCATCCTTTGAATCTATTATATATGATAACAAAATATTAAAAAAGACTTCCAAAGGAAAAAACAAAAATAAAAAAGAAACTAAAAAGTATTAAATAAAATTTATTCTTTAATACCAGCTAACATGTCATGATTTGACCAAATTTAAATTTTTGACTGGTACCGACCTCAAAATTATGAAGATTGTGTACGCAAATACGATGCCTCACCGAATTCTGAAACCGGCACTATTAAAGAATAAAATTTATTTAATACTTTTTAGTTTCCTGTTTATTATTATTTTTTTCCTTTGGAAGTCGGTTTTAATTTTTTGTTATTATATATAATCGAAGCTTATCAAAAATGTCTTAATTTTTATTGTGCTTGGAATAATTATTATATTGACGAGCCACACGTGTTAATGGGTTGGAATAAGAAATGTTATTTTTGTACACTTAAAAGCTTCAGTGGAATACATCATTTCCACAAGGGCAAAGACGTGGGTAAATGCTTGTGATTACATACAGCAAGATGTATAATAAAGAATGGTAAATTAAACTTTTCCGTTTCAGGTGTTCGTAGCTAACCCCAACAAACCAAAACCTATACTTGACATACTCCTAAGGAATCAGGATAAGCTGGTGGATTTCCTCACCAAGTTCCATACGGACCGTTCAGAAGACGAGCAGTTCAACGACGAAAAAGCTTACCTTATAAAACAAATCAAAGAGTTAAAACCCTTAGAACACTAACATTTATTGCATTTTATGAGATCGCCACTTCCTCCTCAAAAAGAAGTTAGTTATAGATGCTATTATATTTACGCTTCTAAGTCACCAGAGGGTGTCGTGCGCGCCAAACACTAGGGCTCCTTAACATCAGCTATTTGAATTCTTATGGATTTTACATTCGGTCTGTGATGAGTCAGGGATGGCAGTATATTATGCTAAAAGCGAGGTAACATTTTTTTAATAAAGATTTGTAGGGACTAGTGTTATTTTAATGGTTTCACTTATGTCTTTTGTAAGTTGTTAAAACCATTTTTAGTTTTATGACGTGTTTAGTGACAGTTCCTAAGTCACAATTATTTGATTATTTAGGATTTAATAACTTTATTATATTTGGTTAACGGCCATTGTTGATTAGACTAAACGAGACGAAAATCACAAAAATCGCTACATTTATTTTGTAAATATATCGTCGTTTTTGTTCACGGTAACTTCACGTATTTTACGTATAGATTGTTAAACTTAATGGAAGTATATTTTATATAATATCGTCAGTATTGGTTATTTATTACGCAATAGTAATATTGTCCATTTTACCGCAACAATGTTATATGCAATAAAACCTAACGAGTAATGGTTTTACAAATATTTTGTATTGTATGTAAAGATTTTCAAAATTTTGTATGTCACATTTTTTTCTCACCGTCATGAATGCAATTATATTATATTAAAAAAAATGTTTTTTCTTTACTGAAATACTTTAATAATAATAACTCCCACACCGGTTTCGGCGACGGTGGCCGGTTTCATCGAAACCAGGCCTGTTACGGATTAGTAATTTTGTGTTCGCAGTACACAGAAGCACTCTCTCTTACTTTAATAATCCAGTGGGACATATGACCGACACGACTGGCAAGAGATCAGGCGCAGAACCGATTTTTTACATGCCCATCCGACGAAGGCTCATCTTACTTGTCAGACAATTAGGTGACCAGCCTGCGTTGTCCTAACCAAATTTGGAAAATTGGAAATAACATGTTTCCAACGCTGGAATCGAACCCGCGACCTCCGAGTCGAGAGCAGAGTTTTGTACCACTAGACCAAGGAGGCGATCAGATCGGGATCCTCACGATGTTTTCCTTCACAGTACGAGCGACCGTATTATGTACTTGAGATCAGAAAATGACGTCTCTGCAGGCTGCACGCTTACGCCGTTTGTACACTGCACGCCATAACCGTCAACCAGATTATTTCCCCTGTTGATATAGACTACAGGTTTCATTTTCCCTTACGCCTCTACAGACGACCACGACATTGTCGCTAGATCAATAAAAGATAAAAATGAAACGTTAGCATACTTTAGCCTAGGTCAAAAAGTGGCTTTTGTATAGTCCAAAATAATCTCATCTCATTGACGGTGACGGCGTTGATGGCGGTCATGGACGCTAGATATAGATTTGAATTAAGTACTGTTTATTTTTAGAGTTTCTGAAAATATTTTACGTGTTAGGAGCTATTCTCGAGAATAGCTAAATCGATAATTATATATAATTAATTCTCGTAGAATACTCCTCGAAAGTAAATCTTTGTAGTATCATACGTCGGTACTTAAAATGAAATACACAATTACTTTGGTTTTGATCAGTAGCTGAAACTTGCTTTAAACCACATATTATCTTTATTTTCTATTGATAAAAATTATATATTCTGTGCTCTGCTCATTCGATGATGACCGTAATGGTGATAAAACTAATCGTATAGTGAAAAAATTACCACAAGTAGCTAGGTTTAATTAACAGTTTTGCATGTACGTACGTACGTACTTACAAACATTTCGACAAAACGAAAATCGTTAAGATCTTTACAATAATACTTGTAGAGTATAAGTAATTGTTTAGAATATATTGATAAAATAACACAACATATTTTACATTCATTTATTTGGGTGTAATGCATACAGACAGTAACAAAATGTTTCATCAGTCATACTCATTGGACTGTTATAGAACAGATAAAAATAGTAGATGAACTAAAAGTGTTTCGGGTTGAAAGTACATAAAATACTTTATCGGATTAAAAACAAAAACAATGTTTTGCCCTCCATATCATGTTAAGAGTGCGGGTGTTTGGTTTCCGAGTTACGACAGAAAAAGGGTCTTTAGAAATGATACGAGATCAAATTGTGATTTGTTTGATAATAAATACCTAATTACGAGCATCACAAATACATTATGTTACAAACATTTCAAACATTCGCATTCTAAATAACACAATCCCGACATTGGATTAGGAATTTCTAACAAAACATGATTCGCATTAACTTTTACTAGTTCATAATACACAAAATTTAGAAGCAAATCGATTGTCTCATTTAAAAATACAAGATTTTATCCTAATTTCGAAAAACATATGAAATTTCGTATTTCATAGCTATCCAACTAAAATAAATATTTATAAACTTTAGGCCCATTTATTTAATTACATATGTATAAAAAACCAAAGAGAAAGCAACTTTCAAATGGAAAACTGATAATTCACAAAGGAACCCTAATAAGTTTCAATTTCTAGGTGAGAAAGTTATTAATATATACATAATATATTATATACACGCTTCAGATAATAATAGGTCGGGCAGAAGTTGTCACTTAAGTACCTACTTAATAACAAAGTCTTAATTTACAAGAACTTTTATAGGCTGTTTAAAATCCGACGTTAGCACTTCACAAGGCAATCTCGAGATGTCGAGATAAGGTCACACTCTGCGGTCATTTTGTTTGCGGCGTGTGTAAAGGGCAGTTTTTTAATTGCATACATTTTCCAGCTTTCGCAAAAAGATGAAAAACGTCGGGTTTTAAATGCATCGTCATATCAATCTTCTCATGAAGGCATAATTGGAAGAAGCAGATAACTAACAAATTAAAAACTCCTGTATTTTAATTTGTTAGATTTAGAAAATTATTCAAAATTAAAATAAAGTGGGTTTACGTATACCTATATATACTAGCCAGATAATGAAACAGGTAAGATACAAGATTTTTCAATAAACTTAGTATATACTCGAAGGTTGCAAAATCTTAGTTATCCGCTTCTTCCACTTATGCTTTCATATATATTAATAAAAGATAGGCACACATTTAAAAGTGCCATTTCATGGATTCATACATGTAGACATTTCCGACGATCGATACGAATACAACGTACGACTAAAGTCTTTAACTATTCACCTTAGGTCCACTTGGGCCAACATAAATCATCTGTCAAATTAGCATGCCTCCTTTTTTGTAAATGCAAGGAACGATAAAGTCAATGGGATATTTAACGCACGATTAACTTTAAACTGATCCGGTCGAAGTGGGCCTCAATGGAATGTGACTCTCCGGTATCGTTAAAATGACTTCATATTGGATGTTTGCTGTTAATCCATACTTCTCATACTCGGTCGGCTCGGCCACCGGACACAAAGCCGTCGTTCTGTCAATAATAATTCATTATTTACACGCGAAAAAGTACAGCCTATCGCATTCTATTACATGTTTGTACAAATTGTACAGCATTAACGTAAAACCGCACTAATGCGAAACGACAAGTAAACGACTTTTGAATAAGCGAGTGCAAGTGTGAACAAAAAAATGTGGATTCTTAGAACTTATTCTAAATTCTAAGACTACGTATAGCTAGATACATTAGCAAGATGATGCAGTCGGTGAGTTACAAGATTATTTTAAAATATAAGAGCAAAACAAGTTATTGCTCTCATGTTGTAAAATGTTAGTCATCTGCTTCTTCTACTCAAGTCTTCGTTTGTAAAAAAACAAACTCACGTCTGCAAGTCTTCAGTTCTAAGGAAAAAAATGTTGCGATATGTCGTGTCGCACTTGTGCGGTTTCACTTTCGTAGCTGAATATTTATGCGCGAGAGAAAGAGACAAGCAGCGGGAGGCCGAACGTATGGTTACGAGTACTCGCTGTAAGTCCGACTGCACATAAGAATTCCTAATGAAAAAAGAAATCGGACGTCCGCCGGATACAATACTGCACTGTTGCAAACCCATCAGAATTTCTGATAATATGCGGGGTGCAAGAAACATATGACCGGAGTACGCTCCGGATTTTTCTGATCAGAATTTTTTTAATTAGAAATTTCTGACAGATCTGCAGTATGGTGTTCCAGCGGGTGTCAAAATTTTGCATAAGAAATCTTTAGAGCGTCCATCTCGTCTTAACAGAAGTTCGTGAGTTTAGCTCATGATGATTAGTTGTCCGGTGTTGTCGGCGTATACGAGCCCCTGTCCCGGCTGCGGCGCCCACCGCAGACAGTTGAGGCTGGTGAAGCCGTGCTCCCACGTCTGCTCCAACTCCTTGATCGGCGACAGGCCAGTGCGGCTTGAGCTCTCTGGAAATAGAATATGGTGAATGATGAATATTGCACTCAGCGAATAGATACGGTGACGATAACACCGTATCTATTCGTCGAGTGCGTGGCAAAATATGGTGGACAAAACGTGGTAATTTAAGCTGAACCATCACGCGCCGCACATCAGCCCTATGGCGAGGAGACACTCCTTATACATTCCGTCTATCAGGAATACGTAAATCTCCGTGTTTCCTCTTCACGCCTAAGCCGCTGAACCGATTTAGGTGAAATTTGGTGTCGAGTCCCGAGGAAGGACATAGCGGATACTTTTGATTGAACGGATACAAAATGTACGGTTCCCACACGATAAACTAATAAAGTAATTTAAAAGTTCCGGGTGTCATCTAATTAAGTAATAAGAAAAATAAGTACCCAATGGGTCCAGACGGTATAGCAGTGCGAAGAGATTAGTCCTAGCGGGCGCGGAGCTGAATCTTCGCGCGCCGAGCCCCACAGCAAGATGGCGAGCGGTCGGGGATAGCGCCACCGACACGGCGCTGTGCTCGAACGCCGCCGTGTGCAGGCACTGACCGAGCCGCGACCACTCCAGCGAGTACACACCTGGACACGTCGTTTGAAACATTTGTTAGTGTATGGTGTGGTTCAGACAAAGTATATAATATAGAAACAAGTAGTATCTATATGCCGCACACTCATATATAAACAAACGATACAAATAGTTTAACTAAATTGTGCGCGCAGCTATGTGTGCGTGCGACTGTTAGTACACAACTTTCATTAATGTTGCGGTGACGCGACAGGCGCCGTTTGTGTAGACAAGGCTTACCTACACATAGAACCACGCTCACCTAGGTTTATGTGATAAGTGAGGATTGCTAATTATCTAGTTGATACCTATATCACGCCATGTAACAAAATCTATATTTTTTGAGTTAAATTATTATCGTTAACTACTACAAAATTTATTTAAATATTAATTAAGGGCTCATTAATTAATATTTAAATAAATTTTGTCCTATAAATAGCAATTGTAAATAAAATTTTTAATAATTAATTATAGTCGTAACACATACCTAACCAATGATTGGTATTTCTTAGTCTTGGTACCGGCAGTAGGGCCACAAGTAATCTGCCGTCTTTCGATATGTCAATGCTAGCGTCGTTGTGTATTCTGCATTTCTGAACCACTATGTTCTTTGTACCTAAATAAGAAAAGAAAATTTTAAAAAGTTTAAATTAACTTTTAAGTAACAATATATTTTAAAGCAAATCGTAAATATACTACAGAATATCATCATGTTACTTTTTGTGTAATAAAATACTACACTGGGTGTGACTCGCTAGGCCTAGGAACATGTCGCGGTTGTGTATTCCGCGTATCCTGTCCCTGCCTGAAGCGAAAAAGCAGGAAGACCGTAGGGGTTTTAGTATTTCACCTTGAGTCTCACATACCCTGGTGGTCCTCCCCAGACTGCCGGGGATGCATAAATGCATTTCCCCAACGAAAAAAAAGGCAATTAATGTTTATTATATGTGTAGCAACATTAAGTGATAAGTAATGCTTTAGGGTGTTATGTGTCCCTTATAAACAGATTACATACTGAAAGTAGCAGCAGTGAAACCAAAAAAAAATGAGCAAAAAAAGTTTACAGTATCTCTATAATATTATGTGCCTAGGGGACAAGTACACACCCTTGTCAATACTTACTTTCGATACACCCTGTATTTTCAATGCAACATTGTAATACTAACTGTCAGATATATCAGGCGGGAGGGCGGGCGTGAAGTCCCATGCCTGTATCCGATGAGACAGCGGCGGCAAGGCCTCGGATATGATGCCGGCGTCGAGCAGGCCCGCCATGCCACCGAGCCGCCGCGCTCCGCCCCCGGCCCCGCCCGCACCGCCCCCACCTCCACCACCCCCCTCCGGACCCTCGTCGTCCACTACCATGGCGTTCTGGAAAATATGGCATGCTGCACTTAAAGACACTTTATCATTATAAAATTGAAGGTAATTTTTTTGTTGTCACCAAAATTAGTAAAGTAAATGATCTTATAGTGCTTTCGTATAATCTAGGCTCTCAGTCATTACCCCCTATAAAAACCGCGATTGGCAACAACGAGGTATTGTGTTGTCACTTTCAGATTTAGATTGGGCGAAAGAGTTCCTAGTGTGAACAATACGTGTTTACGGATTTAAATAGCTCACCTGCGCTAGAATGATCGGTTGTAGATAATCGTGAATACGCGGGCGCCTGGGGGGTTGGTTCGCACGGTTCTCGGCATTGGCGGTCGGCACCTCGTTCGGCATCAGCGGCCCGCTCGGGCTCCCGATCACGGCTTGGACTTGACCGGAGCCCTCGGAGTTTCTCGTCGAGCCTCGATGGAACGCACGGTCTCTCGTTAGCACTTGGGACGTATACTCGTAAAAGAGAGACCTTCGGTTGCTAGTCTCCGGGCCGCCTTGGAGGTTGGATCGATTCTCCTGCTGATCGTCGTTGGGCTGAAGCGTGAACATCTCTCGCACGGAGGATGGCGTGTACAGTCGTATCGTTTGTAGACGTCGAAACCTGTTTCTGGCGGCGTTCCGTAATCTGACGGCCTGCATGTGCGCCATTCTTATTAAATTAATTCTGTACTCAAAATTGTGCATGACGTCGTGGTACTGTCTTCCGGGGCAGTCGACGGAGTTGGCGCCCGAGGGGCCGGCTACGGGCTCGTCGGGATTCGGCTGAGCTAGCGGGGACGACTGCGCTCTATGGACCGACTTTTTGGACGCCCAGCGGAGAGCGGGGATCCTGTAGGTGGACACCGGCGGTAAAACTTTCCTCTTCGCCAGCGGATGAACCGCGGGGTTCGTTCTATGCAGCGCTTTTAGTCTCTTGCTCTCCATGTACAACTCCCTTCTGTTCCTCGCTGTCGCCGAGTTGTTTCTGTTGGCGGCGGCTATTTGCACGGCTAAGCGATTGCTCCACCTCTGGGTGGCACTAGCGCTCGAGGTGCTCGGCGTCGGTTCCGTGGAGCCGGCGGAATTAGACGTCGATGGTTTGACGTCGGACGGCGAATCTCGCTTGGGACGTTTCGCTCTGTCCGCGTCTCTCTGCGGGCGTCCGGTTTCGTCGCGAGTCAGATTTTGGGGAGGTTCGTCGGGGCCGTCCACGTTGATCGGCTCCGAGTTGTCGATGTTTTCGAGGCGAATGACGTTCGCCGGGTCCACTCGCTGCGGCGAGGAGGCGTCGCCGGCTCGTCCGTTTCTATTGGTCATCAACATCAAACACGTCAGGGCCAGGGCCTTCTTTAGAATACGCAGCATATTTATTATCAGCTGACTCAAACCCCTCTCCTCCAAGCACATCATCATCATATTGAACATAACCGACAGCACCTGCATGGCGCGCATGCGTATCTCATGCCTCGTAGCGCTTATCTCCACCGCTCGAACGAGCTCCCTCCTCGGTCTCGTCGAGTACCTCTGTGATAGTCTAGAGGCGACGGAGTTACGCGATCTTCGTCGGAACTCTTCCTCCAATCTCAGTCTGAAGCCGGATTGTCGTCGTCTCTGAGCGAGAGTCGATCTCAGCACGGCGGAGGGTCTCGCCTGCGGCGATCTCTGCGTCGAGGGCCTCTCGCGGGAGGTTTCGTCGGGACCTCCCGTGGACGGACCGGGTTCACTCTCGTCTACGGCGCCGTCACTCCGGGAGGTCATGTCGACGTCGGGACCGTTTTCGGCGTCTCGGGCAGTATCTCGAGATCTGGAGTTTATTCGCGAGGTTCGGCTGGACCCGCGGGATATCTGGTCGGTCATATCGGACAGCATCATGCAGCGCTCCAGGAGGGACCTAGTGAAGTACGTAGGGACGTCCCGCCGCCCTGGCTCCCTGTGGAGCATCAGTATTCGTCTCCGCAAGTTCTCCCACATGTTGCGGAGCTCGCGCATGGTGATCCTGCTACCGCGGAGCCACAGATTCGTCAGTTGCGTGGTATGTTTTTGGAGGGCGTCGACTCCCTCCCTCACCTTTCTGTAAGCCTCGTCCGGCGGAAACACGACGCCGCCGACCCACAGGCTGTCCCTACTCGTCGAGGGTCGGTCGGGATCGATTTCCGGGTTGCTTCGATTCCTGCGGTCCGCATCGGTCGAGGTGTCGCGCGTCGTCGGCCCGGGCTCCACGACTGGCCCGTCACTCTGGGAGCGCACTCGAAAGCGGCTCCCACTCGCGGCGACGTCGACGCCCTCCGGCCTGTCGGCGTCCGTCGACTCGGGTTCGCCCAGCTCGATGACCAATCTGTCCGTGGGTCGCATCATCCTATAGGGCACCTCCGACGAGCGGGCCGGCCGCCTCGCGTCGTCCTCCCGGAACGTGGAGTTCCGAGTTCGGAATATGTTGACCTCTGGGGATCGATCGCCGTCGGATTCCGAGCTCGAGGAGAGGAACTCCTGGCGCAGGCTCGAGCTGAAGAGGCGTACGCGCGGGCGCGTCGTCCGCGCTCGGTCGCCGGCGTCGTTCTCGTCGGACTGTGCGCGAGAGTTGGTCCGCCGGCGCGGCAAGCTCCACTCCCGGCGCTCGACGTTGGCGAGCGTCGACAGCGACATATTAGTTATGAGGTTCAATAGTCTCGTGCCCGAATCGCGCAGTATATCGCGAATTAGATCCAGGCTCTCGTTGATGGTTTGGGCGTCGACGGGGCCCGACATGGGGCTTGAGGCGCTCGCTGAGGAGGTCTCCCGATGGGCGGCGCCTGCGGAGGTGGAGGGCGAGTCGCGGGGGGCCGGGGGGTCGGCCTCGTCGGTCAGATTTTGGTTCAAGGCCGAGAGTGTCGCTCGCTGGCTCTCGGTGGATCTCTGTGAGGACAGGTCGAGCACCTCGGGCGGTGTGACAGAGCGGTAGGCGGGGCACAGGAACACGCGGGTCCGCGACGACTCGGAGTTGTCGTCGGGCGGGTCGTGCGAGCTGCTCGTGAACGTGAACCTGCCGGGTCGGGGCGTCACGTTCGTGGACGAGAACGGGTTAGGTAGGAGTCGCGACGTCCGCTGGCTCTGATCGACGGTCCGGAACGTGCGCCTGCCGCCGTCGTTCAGCGGTTGGAATGCAGACTGTCGCGACCCAAACGTCGATCGGTCCCGCGACGTACTCGGCTCTCTGAAACCATAGGTTATATTAAATTTACCGGTTTATATGAACGTTGCAAAAACGTCTCTAAACTTTTATCGTACCTCGCGGACAGAGTATCGAAGGACAAAGCGTCGAGATTAAAAATTCTGCTGCTACCGGCCTCCCCGTCGCCGCCTGCGAGGGGGTCGGTGTCTTCCCGCGTCGTGGAATTTTCTGGAAAGCAACTTTTTTTCTACAAACAACATCAGTAACGCACGACGCCACTTCAATGCCAATATATTACCATCGTCGTCCCGAGGCGGCACTGAGAACGTTCGAGCCACTCGAGTGTAGCTGTTCGTTTCGGGCGACGGGTCCGTTTCCATCGGGTCAGTCCCGCGATCAGTCTAGAAATTATCACGATCGATAATAATTGAAGACATAAGTGGAAGAAGCAGATAACTAACATATTAAAAACTGCCGTTTTTCCGCATAAATGGCTACTTTAGAACTTCAAGTTTAGTAAATTAAGATTTTTAGCAATATTCCGCGAAAATTAACCTCAACCTGCAAGTAAAAATGCGGGTTGAAAATTTCGACGCGCGTTTCGCTCCAACACCGGGGCATCCTCAGGACGTAGATTGCTACAAAGATGAAAAACAGTTAAAACAAACGATGATGATTTAAAGAAACCTTCTGTTACCTACAATAAAGAAGTAAGCTACTTCCATATGTATATTTTTCTAACCCTCCAGGCAGAGACCAGATGTAACCAGTGTTTGGTGAGCGTGTGCGCATCATGCGGCGAGACGCACAGCAAACAGAAGGGTAACGCACGGCACTTCCTGCAACCGCTGCAGCCGCTGGCGCGGTTCTGCGGGCAACACCCCAAGCAGGAGCTCACGCTGTACTGCGCCACGTGTCAGATGGTAGGCATAATACATGAATAGTCGACACACAGCTAACCTTATACTGCGGTAGTTTTCACAGCCAAGGATATACCAATTATCAAGCGATCTCGCGTAAATTATACTTCTATAATGTTGACCCGCTTTTTAGCATTGAAAGCTGGTAGTCAAGGTGGTTCAATAAAATTATTGTTAGTATAGTTTTTCTATCTCTCTCTAAAATGAAGGAAGGCCTTTTTATCTTGGTAAATTAACAACTTATTAGAGCATCCTTAGCATAACCATCAAAGAAAGGGTTTCTCTCTATTACTTTGTATTTGTACGATAGTCATGCTTAGTCTACAGGTTTAGGTGTTTTATAATACTAGTATAATGCATGTACGTGCTTATACTAAGATCTCTAACATCCTGCAGGTGATATGCCGCGACTGCTGTGTGGTGTCGCACGCGGGTCACGCGGCGGGCAGCGCGGCGCGCGCGGCGGCGGAGCGGGCCAAGCGGCTGCGCGACGCGTGTGACCGTGCCAAGCACGTGCCCGAGAACGTCGAGCGAGCCAACAGGATACTGGAGGTGCACGCTATGGAGGTCGATGTGAGTGGAACAAGTTATGTTGGAATTTGGAAACGGAGAATTATAATTCTTTAAAGTTATATGAAAGTGCAGGATAATCCCTGTTGGTTGCCACCAAAATATCCTTGCCTTAGATCTGAGAGGTCCGGAGATGTTTGTCATCCATCTTACTTACTTTTAATAATATGTATGGATGCTTTACACCACGTTAGTCTGGCCCCGTGAAAATTACCTACCTGATGGACTTGTGTTACGGATACCAGACAACACTATACACATGTTTAAGATTTTGATTATATGAAACACATATTTAATACACATCCAGCACCCAGAAACGTTGAATTTCTTTTTTGTTTTGTCGTCGGGAATTAAACCCGCGACCTCCGGTTAAGCTACCAACGCGCTTACCAACTGAGCCACAGAGGTTATCAAGGCAGTAAAGGAAGGGTGCTCTTGTGTTCTGGGGTTTGCACAGTCTTGGGCAGTATTAAATCACTCAGCTCTATTGCTGGCCTGGTATGACAATAAAATCAATATCACACATGTGGTGTTAGTCTCCTAACAAATTTTTCAGACACAAGCAGCACGCGTGGAGGGCGAGATCCGCGCGTGGTCGGAGCAGTACCGTCGCGCGGTGGAGGCGCACGGGCGCGGGCTCTGCGCGGCGGCGGTGCGAGCGCGTGCCAACTTCCGCGACCGCCTCGCCGACCGCACGCGGGAGCTGGAGGAGAGAGCCGACCAGGCCGTAGAGGCTGTGAGGTTCGCTGAGGAGGTAAGACCAAACAAGTAGTCACTCAATAGTAAAAGAAATCATTGCTTAAAGCCATTGCTATAAAAAATAACGATGTCAAGGACTTTAACGCTGCGCTAATCTAATTGTGCCTGAAACTTAAGCTTTGTGCTTTCTGTGGTGGTACAAATGGAGCGACAGTTGGGCATCGTACGATCGAAAGTTTTGTTGCGTCAGTGTACAGAGGATAGCTAAAATCAATGATGTGTGCTTTCGAGTATACGACCTCGCTCGGTCGGAAGATCTTCCTGTGCAAATTATGTATTCCCACACTTGGTTAAATCCGCTGCTGCCATATATTATATCCCGCAGCTGCTATCAGCGGGCAAGGAGGAGGAGATCCTGTCTCTGAGCGGCTGCGTGCTGCGGCGACTAGAGCGGCTGACAGAGCTGCACGCCGCGGCTCCGCGCTGCGAGCTGAAGTTCGCGCCGACTGCGCCTGCGCAGCACGACCCCCTGCTAATGGGCCGACTGTTCACGCTCACGCCTGACCCGGAACAGTGCATCCTAGACACAGAGGGTAAATATCTTTTATAGAATTTAATGAAATATCCTAAAAAATTCCTTTGGAAATTTGTCTTTTAATTTCATAAATGTTCTATATAAAACTTTAAATTTAAATTCCTTAGAGTACCGAATTTTTGTTGAGGCAGTCAATAAATATCTTATATC
The DNA here is from genome assembly GCA_026546445.1 of Cyclargus thomasi. Lineage (NCBI taxonomy): Eukaryota > Metazoa > Arthropoda > Insecta > Lepidoptera > Lycaenidae > Cyclargus > Cyclargus thomasi. The sequence goes on along the minus strand of JAOTAV010000001.1, from coordinate 3,259,010 downwards.
AATTACTAGGTCTACAAGATCTCAAAGTAAACACAACACACACGGCTGTACTGGAACTCAGGGACAGCAATGGGGACCAAATCTGGTACAACGGAGAAAATGTAAGTTGCAGCCCCATCCTTCAACCTGCACTTCTCTTCTTCTTCACTTCTCAGACTGCCTAATGCCCGTAATGTCTGGATTAAGACGTGAACATTTTCTTAACAAATCTGCTAAACAAAACGCCAACTGGCCCGTTTAAACCCGGCCACACATTGTCCGACTTACTGGTCAGAAAAATTCGGACGCTTGTCAGATACCATACAAAATCCTATAATATAAAATTTAGGTCTAAATGAACAGAATGCAATCCGATAGTGCGTCCGATTTTCTGGATAGAAATCCGAAAAGATTAATCCGAAGATAATGTGCGGCCGGGCTTAATTGTGAATTGTATAGGTGGCGGGGTACTTCCGTCGCAGCGACAGCAGCGCGCGGCCGGCGGCGGCGGCGGTGAGCGCGCGCGCGGACGGCACGTGCGGCGTGCGGCTAACTCCCCGCGCGCCCGGCGCATACCTCCTCGCTGTCACGCTAGATAACACGCCCATTAAGGTATACGTAATATATAAACTATGGGTTTCATTTTGCTCTACGCCAATTCAAGGCAGCCGCGTCACGAGCAGCTTGGCTAGTGTCATTAGAAAAAGAAACCTATTGGTTGCATCATAAAGTGGCATTTTATTTAATTTTTTATGTGTCGCGGCTGCAGGCAGCGAGGATCGGACTGTTATCTTACGCAGTCGCTGCGGGTGGTCAGCATGAGACTAAAACCTGTTTAGTGTCATGCTGACCGCCCGCAGCGACCGCTACGAGTTAGTCAAAAACGCTTCCTGGAATGTCATACAGCTTGCATTACTAAAACCCGCCTACTAGGCTAGAATTGAATAATTAATGTTTCGTTCCTAAATTACATATCCTCTACATTAGATACAAAGTGCAGTGTTGTGTCTCACACACACCAAATAGTCGACTAAGCCGATCACTCCATATTACAGGGCAGCCCATTCCCGTGTGCAGTGCGGCTCAGCAAGAAGCACTCGGGGCAGTTCCACTGCTGCTCGTTCTGTTCGTCCGGCGGCCGGCGCGACGCTGCCTGCGGTTGCGGTGCGGAGATGGGCGGCGGGTACAAAGGTCTGTACGGCGTTGTATTTTCACGGATAAAAGAGTTGTAATGCCAAATAGGGAATATGCATGTTTTTTTTATTATTTAATTAAATAAATCTTACGTTATTGAAAAACAATGTAGTCCAATCAGTTTTTTGATAAAATTGAAAACAACAAAGTTA
>JAOTAV010000001.1:3226886-3257585 GCA_026546445.1 Cyclargus thomasi | reverse complement strand
TGCTTCATATATTATTATAGCTTTTGTAACGTTATTCAGGGTGTGAAGCGAGTGATAAAACTACAGGGATTGTACCCCGTGTCGCTGATATAGAGTTTGCTGTTAAAGTAGCAGTGTTGAAAGCCAAAAAAATATTCGTCATTTGTATGGCCAAGCGCCCCAGCAACTTGAGTTTGCCCATACAAACCAAAAAAATTTTTTTCGCTGCTACTTTCACAGTAAACTGTTTATCAAGAACCCATACGATCCTTAAAGTTTTATGACTTACTTATGTTACACTCTGTATGTTATCACATAGTTTGATATTTTGGCTAACGCATTTATTTCGGAGAGTACATCTGGCTGATTTAGACCGGCTGACATGGTAAGTTCTATTATCGTTGAATATGACTATGTTTGGGAGATGTTTGGTTACAATTTATCTGTGTAAATTTTTAATACAACTGTGACCCTTAATTTTTGACAGCAAAATTGACATTTTAACAAACATTAAGAACCACACATTTTTGGCATTTTGAGCAATTACTAACTACTACGCTAATTTGTAGGTGAAGTTACTGAGAGTACATGAAAGCAATAAACATAATATTTGGACGACCTCAGGGGTTCGAATCCGGCCGACGGAATAAAAAGTTTTTCAATGTTCCTGGGTTTTGGATGTGTGTTAAATATGTATCACTATCATATAATAAAAACCTTAATAATGTATATAGTATAAAAGTATATTTCGGTTGTCTGGTACCTGTAACACAAGTCCCTCGGGTATTTAGCACGGGGCCAGACTGACGTGAAGCGTCCATAGATATTATTATTATATATTATTATTGAAATATTAAAAATTGTATTGAAATTACAGTTTCGGCAAAGGGGATATAAAAATATGATAATAAAATGTTCTTTATGAATACGAGTTATTTTCGACCATTATTCAAAAGTCGAAATCGCTTAGTTTTCGAGCTAATAAGTTGTAAGACGATCGAAGCAGTATTCTCGTAGTCCTACGCGCCACGAGCCTACGGGAGTCTACGCAATTCTACGCGAAAAAAACTGAATAATCAAATTTAAATAAACATCTCTGCTCATACCCGGACACCATATAACCCTAAAAAGGTCGATCAATATGTCTTTCTCAACGTCCCAATATCAGGGAGAGCACGCGGTCCTTATGGGCTCTCGGCCATCTGTTTTCCGCCGAGTTATCGGCACACTTCAACTTCAAAGTGCCTCGATTGCTTCATGGAAGGCGAGTTTTGTTTTGTGACCGACTATATTTAGATGTTCAAATATGTATAGTTTCCTGTAATTATATTTAAAATGTTTGGAGACTAAACGTGCGACGATCTGTCTTAAGTTACTAGGATTAAAAAAAAAAGTGAGTCTGACCTTAAACGTTATAATGCGTAAAGTCTTAAATTTATTTAGATTCAAAGTTATAGCTTTTAATACTTTAGGTAAAGGAATATAATAAAGGATAGATTTCTAGCGAAAGCAGGACCTCGGTATACAGTATTTACTGCATTACGAAGATACGTACATAATTTCGGTAAGTTACAAATAAATAATTATTTCTGAGGTTTACGGGAGTACCTATGTTATATTTAGTCACTAACATGTTTTGTCGAGTACGGATTTTAAGTGCTCCGAGACATAATCAGCGATGAAGAGTGTCCAAAATATTTATATCTCTTTGCGTACTTACCTAATTAAGCTTTCTTATTTGTATGTGGAACCCCCTATTGGTATTTTAAGACTTACGTAGTAGAATGGTAGATTGTATGGAGACAAAGTATGTGATTTGTCAACGGAAAATTGCGTGTAATTTTATGTGGTGCCAACGGAGACGCCACAATCACATTATGTTGTAACAATTTGGTACATTCAGATCAAAGAACTGTCTGTACTCTGTCCACACAACTCATGTAATTTATGTATCTACTTATTACGTCATCAGTTACCACAATAATTGGGGACATGTTTATATTTCATACTTTATTATTCATACTATTTAAATTATACATAATTTATAGTCAACATTTAAATACGAAAGTGTGTTTGTATGTCTGTTTGTTACCTCTTCACGCCCAATCCGTTGGACCGATATTACTGACATTTGGTATAGAGATACTTCGAGTCCAAGGGAAGGACACAAGATACTTTTATGTCATAAAATGTACGGTTCCCCGCGATAAACGAATTTTGGCGTAATGGTGATCATGGTGTCATCGATCTAGTCATTGACATTTTTCTATAGCGCTTCAGTGATGAGGATAAACTGTCCCTAGCTTTAAAGCTATTTATTATCCAGGAGGAGGGTGATAAGTAAAAAAAAAACAAAATATCCGCAGCTGAACATATTTAAATTCTCGTTCTTGGAAGTCGGTTAAAAGTGAAAATTCCTTATTTTCTTTAATCTAAGATTAGGGAATTTTTGAAAATATTTCTATATCTTTCGCTCACAAATACACTATATTATCGTTACTAAATATGACAAAGCGAAAACGGAATAAAGTATGTGCCTAATGATGCGTTATTGAAAGCCCACAATAAAAGATTCCTTATTTCAATAAAATATTTCGGCCGTACGAATTGGTTATTGGTACAAAATTTTCATACAATATTTTCTTACATGGACAAAAGGCTTTTCATGCCTATTATGTTGAAGAAACGTTTAGATAACGATGTACTTATCTTTTTTCAGTTCGAATTTAATAATTACACTTTATTATAAAGAAAAGTGTCCATATTAATCTTTAATTTTTTGTTTATGACTTTAAATAATTCTGTAATTATATTACAGAATATTTTAAAGAACACCGAATTAAAATAGAAAGGTCTAGACTTTAGGGTGACAGAAAGAGAATCAATATATTGTAGCTCGAATTATGAATATATTTAAAATACATAAGAGATAAATGCAAAGAAAGCTTAATTGATCAAAAAATGTGTTGTACAAAAACAACCCACCTCTGGTAAGCGGATAATGTAAAGTAAGTAGGTACTGCATGCAGCACGTAGTAAGCGTAGGTCACGTAAAGTCTGTAAAAGGTGAGCACTGAGCTATGTTAACTAACAAACAAAAAAGAAGAATACTAAGCAACGTACAATCAGCATCAATATTAAATACAGATTATACCTAAGAGTAGCAAAAAGTACGTCAAAGCAGCTAAAATCATAGAGTCAATTTGCATTATGTAGTTACGACAGCGACGTTGGAAGTAAAAATAGAGGGTAATAAACACTGGCTTTTTTTGTATATGACTGAGCGCTTGTCCCCTAAAATATTAGGGGACAAGAGAGCAGACGGGTTATCTGATGGAAAGCAACTGTCGTCGCCCATGGTCACTCCTGACATTCGAAGAGTCGCAAGTGCGTTGCCGGCTTTATGAGGAAATGAGTATCCGTAATATGTACATGAGAACACACGGAAAATGCCTCATTGGTACACGCCTCCACCGGGGTTATGTTAATGCCTACATGTCAAATTATGCCAACACTACACTTTTCGTTAACGGTTAAACCTTGGACGGTAAGTGAAACATAGTTTGCGTGGCCACGATTATTATTAAAAAACAACGGTGAAAAAAGGAAACCAAATTCCAGGTTAATTTCAATTGTTACGAAGAACCGTCATTTTCTATTTCCGTAAGTGTCCGGCCGATCTCGTTAAGTATTTAATTGGCGTAATTAGTCCTCGAGCCCGCCATTGGACGGACCTTCGACCTTTGGTCCTATCTAGGTACTCCAGTTTTTCCTCTTTTTGAGGGCCTCTTGACTCCTCTTTAATTATTTAGGAAAATCCCTTTCAGATGTTTCAGTTCTCCTGAAAATATCCACCTTTTTATTTTTACGCGCACCGTTTCGTCATCGCTTGTGAATTTTTAAATTCGGTTTTCAGTTTTACTTTGAAAAGTGTTACGAAATGATGCGCATTATAAAGGATTATTATTTACAAAATAAGGACGAGTATAATGAATATTGAACCTTCGATGAGTTCGACCTACCTACATAAGCATTCAGATGTTATATTTTATAGGTATAAATATTATTTCACAGCAATATGGAAGCGGTATGTAATACTTTATATTAAAAGCGGTAAAAATCTGCGATTGATAGCGGTGTTGGAGGGAAACTATTGGCAGTTCGCGCTGGACCCTATGAAAAATGGCCTCTAAATCACTGCCAATGGCTACACAGCACAGACTACAGGCTACCCACAGTGCAGCTGAGGTCTGAGACATAATGCTTCTTTGTATATTCATGAATTTTAAATATTTTCTTAAGCCTTGAAAACTAGGAGACGTAGGAAGTAGGCGAAATAAAATTAATAAAAATAATATTACATATTATGTATTATTGATAGACAAAATCTATACTAATAATATAAAGCTGAAGAGTTTGCTTGTTTGTTTGTTTAAATGCACTAATCTCAGGAACTAATAGCCGGAACTGAAAAACTATTTTTGTGTTGGTTAGTCCATTTATCGAGGAAGGCTATTTAAACTATAGCATCACGCTACGACCAATAGGAGCCAGCAGTAATCAAAAAATATTGTAAAAACTTTAATTTATAAGGTTTCCTGCGAACGTAGTCATGAGCAAAAACTGATCTTAATATAATATAATGATTAGATAGATACCTCGATATTATTTTTCATTTCAACGCAATCGCTATAACGAAATAACTGTAAATTAGAGATCCATATAATATTTATATGTAAAGAGGATTTTGTTATAACACACACCTTCGATCTCAAGAACTGAACGCTATAGAGGAATTAGATAATCTTTGAAAAAGCCGCACAAAACGTGTCGTTTATGACTTTAACACCAGATAGTATTTTGTAGCATGGTTATCTTAAAAATGACCCCATTACACCACAACAGCGCATAAACAAGTAATAAAAGTTTATTGAAACTGCACGGAAATAAATACGCGATGCATGAAACATGCGATGTAACAGTTTTCTCTAGTGCATGTTTTATTGGTCTATAAAAAGTCGCAATGCTGTTTATCAATAACAGATGTTCCTTGTTTGGGAACGTTTTTTTATTCCTTTCTTTGTCGTCGATGACTTGACAGAAGGATGTATTATTTAATTTTGCTCGACTGCGATCCATGAATAACTAGAAAATTCTTTACATAGATCGAGCTGCATTGCTTTAGCTTGACCGGCGATTTTGTTGATCAAACGCCAGCGTTCGAAGTTCGAACCCTTAACTCCGAGTCGATCAAGCTCTAAACTATCAAACCACGGTGCCGTTGATACACAAAATACATAATATAATATTATATTAGTACAAGGTATTATGATGCAGTTCTAATGGCTTTTTGAATATTTTCAGAAAAAATGTCTGGTCGCGGTGACTTGGTACAATTTATCTGATGAGAGGTATCTTTTTATCATTTTCTCATCAGACGTTACAATTTCTATGTCAAATGGAGATTTCCATTAGCGCAAATATATTAATAAGATTTTCGAAAGTATGTGGGATTAGTAAAGTTTAGGTATATTTATAAGGTTTACTTTCTTTCAGTATGGCTACCATGAGTTTACGCAATATATTCGTTAGCGACTGTAGTAAAGAAGTTGTATGAAAACTCGAACAGCGCCTATACTGGAACGTTTGGAAACAAATTTTTGACAGTATGGGTTTCTATAGTTAACTATTGTAGTTGACTAATAGTAAAGTTAACTATAGTTACTATAGTTTCTATACAATTTCGGTACCATGGGTTGTTAATTTGACAGATGCTATAGTAACTAAACTTTTACTACGATAGTTACGGCCACTCACCCAATTGTTCTCCGTGAGAAGGTTTGATTTTAGTAATATTAGTTTCGTATTGTTGCAAATTAACATGTTTAGAGGATTTTTTGCTTGGGAAATGTTAGCGGCGGCGGAATTAACAGACGCAAGACGTGAACAAAGAAAGTTCCGAAGTGATATGCGCGCTTTGGTTGAAAGACCACTTGATAATATAAGTGACTCGAAGTTTGTGAAACTTTATCGGCTCACAAAAGAAGCATTTTGTGATTTGTGTAGTTTATTGCACCAATGCACAGATTTAAGACCCACACTGAAAGTCTCATTAGAAATAAAGGTAAGCCAGTAGTCGGTATTGTAGTCAAAAAGTGTACTGAAACTACTAACTGGCACTAGTTTTCATTTTTTTTTTTTTCAGCAACACAATTCGATAAACAGACAGTACACGGAAATAAATATAACCAAGTCAAAAACTCAACATCAACAACAAACAAATCAAATGTGAATTGTGAAATGTCAACATAATGAAATGTCAATTTCAAAATAACCCTAATAATTTATAACGTTAGTAAATTGATTGCCAGTAGAATTAACCAGTGACTTTACATTTTCGTCGTGATATACAGCCGATTTTGTGTCAGCTTCTATCCTTATGGTGTCCCATTGATTAGAAAGAGAGAAAAGCTTGGTTCGTGAAGTTAGTCACATTCGAGCTTTCTGACGTAGTAAATATCTCTAACTAAATCAGTTTATACTGTAACGAAAATAGTTAAAGTCAGTACAACTCAGGGTACGAAATGTGTTCCATACTCGTTTATACTTTTACTGCTGTAGTTACGTTAAACTCATGGTAGACGTACTGAATCTTGCCAAGGGATAAATTACTGTGGATGGTGTTTAAAGTGTACGCTCATTACATCATACGCTTAATACAACACCCCAATTGTATAACCCTTATTATGATATAATATACCAGTCTTTATCATTTCTTGCACATAATGCTTTTGTCTGCATCTTTGCAGGTATGTTATATGTATTTAATTCATAAAAAAATGTATTTGTATTACATTATTTATCTGGGAAATAGAAAATCAATCAACAGACACCTAATTAACAGTAGCCTACGGTGTCCCAAAGGTGAGCAAAAGTACATAAAATATATGCAAAAAGATTCGATATTTAATTACAAGGTCCACGAGACGGGCAGTGGGCATGTTTGTAAGTTTATCGATGCCCCGGTGTGTAGTGTGGCATAATGTAGGACCCAGTGTGGGCACCACAATGGGGCCCGCTGTAATACGGGCACGGGGCACCGTCTCGGGGCCGGCGCGAATTAATCCTCGCATCTGAAAAGGTTTAAGATGAATGCAAACCGTGTACTCTCACAATGCAGCAACAGTTTAGAAACAACTTATTTCTGTTCAGTGAACACAAACAGCTGAATTATACAGCTTTAATGACTTTTTACTTTGAATCAAATTATATATACATTATTAATACATTTAAAGTATGATATCGCCTTAGATTGGTTTGGCATAGGTATTCTCTAAGTCTGGTAGCCTGATACAATGAAACTATTCAAACACGAACACTTTCACAAAAATCACTGAAGATTTAAAGGTAACATAAGCATGTATTAATATAGAACAACCAAGCCTTATACTGTCGTAACCAAGCCTTATAACCTTAAAATCGCTGTAGCGTCTTTTCCCAACCCTAAAATAAAAAAATTCCATATTATGTTCTACTCCATTTTACTAGGCCTGGCGCACTCGCATGTGACAGTATTAAGCTGTAAATACCCCTCCGGAGGGGCATCGCCAGGGCCTCACACGCGAGTTTATTCTAAAAAAATATTTTCTAGGTCTTTATTTTTTTTAATATTAGTTTTTTTTAAATATTAAAATGAATTTTCGTCGGCATCACATGCTAGAGGTAACCCACCCACGTGAGTTGTTATACATACGACAGAGAAAGTGAATAAGTAGTTGTATTCGTTTCAAGTTTCTATCGCGCAAATTCTTCATAATACGCATGTCAAATCATGTCATGTAATGGTAAAGACACAAAAGCTGGTTGTATTTGGTAAGAAGTAAAGTTGCGTTTTTAAAAAAACTTACTGACGAAACGACCCAAAAAGGTAAGTGCTTACAGTCAGTGGCGTAACTATACCGTTCGAGGCCCGTGGCAAATTCTTTTTCGTTCCACTATATCAATCCAATACAAAAACACGCCCTAGACAATAAGTTGTCTAGGGCGGATCGGGGAACGCTTCCAGCTGGAGGTCCGTGGCATTTTGCCGGCTTGCCACCTTGTAGTTACGCCACTGATTACAGTGGCTGGATCCTAGACTATTTGTTTGCGTCTTTGGGATGTTGAACAAAATATTAAATAATCTTAGGAAGTACGCCAAACCACAGAATACATATTATTAGTACGAGTAATAATTACACGCGAACTTATTATAACTGCGAGCGAATTTACTATAAAAAACTTACGCATAAGAAAGAGAACGCGCTCGACCGCAGTTGTCAATGTCATAATTGTAGGCATGTAGCGTGGCGGGGATGGAATTTGAACTTAATAGTAACGTAGCATGATTGATATTAACTTTAGCAGATTTTTGGAGTAAGTCTTTTGTACCAGTACGATTATTATTTATTATGTGATTTTACCTAATCTACAAAACATACTTTGTCTTCGCGATGCTTCGCGCTGGACCCTATGAAAAATGGCCTCTAAATCACTGCCAATGGCTACACAGCACAGACTACAGGCTACCCACAGCGCAGCTGAGGTCTGAGACAACTTTCTAACATAATAATTTTCTGTTTAGGCTATAAGGTGTTGAAAGAATACTCCGTATTATTGGCAACTTTGTCAATTTGTTTATAAATCACTAGCCAAACCAATGTAATGAGTTTGGCGGGCGTCGGCAATCCGTCTGCACAGGAAATGGCTCGCAGATGACCTGCAACGGCCAATATACCAGCCAAACCACCCGTTCATTTTTATTTCGCCTTAAGCATGACCATTTAACCAATGATAATATAGATCACTGTAATAGAAAACTCCAAGAAAAATACTGAAAAATCACTGTATAATGAAGCTAGTTCAATGCCCTATTCTGGTAATGACATCGCAATTTTATTAACAAGAAATCACGACAAATTTAGAGCGTCCGTAGCCTAGTGGGTAAGACCTTTGGTTCGCACTCGAGAGGTTCAAACCTCGGTGGAGGGAGGCGTGTACCAATGAGACATTTTCCGATCTCAAGTACATAAAACGGATGCTCATTGCCGTGTGAGAGCCATGCCTCGGCACTAATGGGCCGGAGTGATACCACGGCCTCACAGGAAACTGGCGTGATGCTGTGTTTCGTTCAGTGAGTGAGTTTATCGGTGGCCCAACTTCCCTAATCCCCTATTCCTTTTCACATTCCCTATTCCCTCATAAAAGCCGGCAACGCACTTGCGACTCTTCGGATGTTACGAGTGTCAATCGGCAACGGCAGTTGCTTTATATCAGGTAACCCGTCTGCTCGCGTACCCACTTAATATCATAAAAAACCTATACCACCGACCTTCTAACCGCTGAAATCGCAGACTGAATAATTGGCTTCATCATTGAATTTTTAAAAAGCTTGAAGCATCTTAAAACGTACTAAAATCACGTAACGCTGCAAAAAAAGGAAAACCGCCTATCTTAATAAAATTAATTTCCACATACGCCAAACTGCAAAAAATTATCTCATCTTAGCACATTGGGTTTATCTTAGTTTTTAAACAGGAATGAAGAATTCGTTACGTATTAGTTCCCGTTTCGTGTTGGTATTAATGAAACTGCACAATGTGCTGCGAGATTCACACGATTGATCAAGTTGAGTATGTCGTAATGGTAGTGCAAAACATTTCAAGTGTTATCTTCCGCTTCCTTTCGCATCTTATTGGGTTGTTAAGAATTTAAGGTACATATTAATATCTATATACCTATTATGTACAAACTACCCTAGTACTTTTTGGGTCTGTCTGCTTAGTAAAAAAATAAGTGTTTATATAAGGTGTATATTAAATACAAGATTATTACGATCTGACTCGGCAACGTTATTTTGCCTTATAAATAAAAAAATTCTAGATATTTAAGCGTCCGTACCTTTGGTTCGCACTCGAGAGGGTGCAGGTTCAGACCCCGGTGGAGGGAGTCGTGTACCAATGAGACATCTTCCGATCTCAAGTACATAATACGGACGCTCTTTGCCGTGGGAGTGCCATGATTTGGCACGAAATGGCCGGGTCAACCGGAGTGACACCACGGCCTCACCGAAAACCCGTGAAACGGCGTTATGCTGTGTTTCGTTCAGTAAGTGAGATAACCGGTGGCCCAACTTCCTTAATCCCCTATCTCTATTCTCATTCCCTATTCCCTCATAAAGGCCAGTAATGCAATTGCGACTCTTTGGATGTCACAATTGTCCATGGGACCGCCCCCCATTTGCTTTCCATCTGGTAACCCGTCTGCTTGCCTCTAAATATTGTAAAAAAAGTTAAATTACAAATCTAGGAAACCCTTGTCATTTAGGGTTAAGAAAATTAGATGATCAGACCTACAGCAGGGCAATCGCGCTAAGTTATTTCAAGTGAAACGCAAACTAAACTGAAACGTTACTCGACTTTTTGACGAGTAACGTTTTTATGTTAACGTGGCACGAGAATTTTAGTCAGAGTGTAATAAATTGTACTACATCATTCATCTAAAGTAGCAGCGTCGAAAGTGTTTTTTTTTTGTGATATGTATGCGCAGGTTCATGTCGCTGGCTCGCTGACATAAAAAATCTTAAAAAAAAAATTCGCTATCAGCCCTGCTACTTTTATAGTGAACAAGGAACACATTACACATACAAACCCTAAAGTTTTATTTACTTTTGTTACACCTTATGACAAAAGTAAATAAAACTGTTTACTAAGCATGCCAGTCAATAACTAGACGCGGTAGCTTGGGAACACTTTAACCACATTTTTTTTTCTTACCAAAAACTACTTAATATATTCAGCTCTCATATAAATAATATAAAGCTACAGAAGTCATACTGTCTAAAGTCTATACAAATAATATAAAGCTGAAGTCATACAGTATGAAGTCTATACAAATAATATAAAGCTGAAGTCATACAGTCTGAAGTCTATACAAATAATATAAAGCTGAAGTCATACAGTCTGAAGTCTATACAAATAATATAAAGCTGAAGTTATAGTCTGAAGTCTATACAAATAATATAAAGCTGAATAGTTTGTTTGATTGTTTGAATGCGCTAACCGTATTTACTAACCTGCAAAAATCATCAAATTAGGTCCAGTTGTTTGGGAGACGCTCAGTGACAAACACGTACACAAGAATTATATATAATACTAGCTGTTGTCTGCAACTTCGATGTTCGGTGATAACTATCCGTCAAGTTTCGGAGATTAGCGCCGTACAAACAGATATACAGATAAAATTTTTTTTTGTCGATTTGTGTTCTATAGCCCCCCCCCCCCTCATTGACATATCTTCTAATATTTTGTAAAAATATTAAATGTCGCTCGCAAACTTTTACTGTTTTAGTATAATATGCATATTGAAGACATATGTATAGAAGAATAGAATAGATATATAAATATAGGTTGGATAGATATAGATAGATTAATATGAGATATAATAAGACAGAAACATTTTATTTAAGCTGTAATCGTAACAATTAAAATAATATTATGTTTTGTTATTTTAAGGAGCTGTCGAAAGATAAAATATAGTGGGAAATAGGAGTGACACTTACGAGTTACATTTTCACCCTCTCGGGTCTTGAAACATTTCTCTTTACTTTTTGATAAGGACGGGATCCTGTCCGTGACAGCAATACAGTACAATGCTTTGCATAAAATTTATTACGAATAAATGCTATTTACGAAATTTCAAGGAGTCGTATATTTTGAATGTATTTTTTTATATAAATTCTCTATTTGGTCTGTTTTTTAACTGTTTAACCAACTTCCAAAAACAAGGAGGTTATATGTTCGGCTATATATATATATTTGTACGTTCAACGATTACTCCGCCACTAGAGAACCGATTTTCAAAAAATTTTATTTGTTGTCTATTTATTATGGTGACCTGATGATGGGATCCGTGAGCAATAGAGGGAACTCCTCGAAATTTGTATCGAAATAAATAGTGATTTTGGTTTCCTTAGAAGCGTCCAAGGTACCATAAAACAGAAATAATAAAAAAAAATTAAAATTATTAAAAAATATTTATTCTTTCAAAAGTGCCTGTTTCACAATTCGGTGAGGCTGATGCCTATTTCCGTACACAATCATTTACATCACAATTCATTATTTTAAAGTCGGTACTAGCTTACATGTCATGATTTGTCTAAATTTGATTTTTTTACTTTTACCGACTTCAAAATTATGAATATTGCGGAAATAGGCTGATGCCTCACCGAATTCTGAAACAGGCACTATTAAAGTAATAAATATTAATTAAAACTTTTGATTTTCTTTTTTATTGTTTTTTTCTTTGGAAGTCGTAAAAGTTTTAATTGTATATTATTATAATATGTACACAAACGGGTGGACCCCTTTTGATAATGATATAAGTATCATCTTATTTGATGACTATTACGAAGTTCTTTTTCTACAAAATGTTATTCTTTGAATTTAGCTACAAGCCAAAGTGAAATGTGAATTATTTTAATCCTCTCATTATCTACAAAAACGTCTCCCACGCCAAGCTGAATTACTCCCAGCTCTAGCTTTTACTAAACTTTCACTTTATAAATTTGTACTGTGACTATCATAAAATAGGTGGTCGAATCATTAAGATATTTCTAGCTGAGTTGTAGGTATAATTTGAATGGATTTTATTGTTTACTTATTTACATTATTTCTGTTTCAATTTTGATCTATATTATTTTTATGACTACTTAACAAAATTAATGTGTTTTGTTCATAATAGTAAGCTGATTAATGATTTTTTAAAAATTATAATATTATTTCAGTTTTATAGACTGATAGGTTTGTGCGTAGAGGCGCGCGCACAAGGAGGTATGCGGCAGGCGGCGCGGCGCGGCGTGAGGCGCGGGGTCCTTCGCTGTGTCCCGCCATACGCTCCGCGGCGCCCTCACTGTTCAGTCAGCGCTTAACTACGAGGGAATGAGCGTGGTTATGCGGTCGATCTCACACGGCCGCGTCGCTATCCTGACACACACATAGCGGCCCTTCGCCGTGTATCGTACGAGGGCATTTTTTTTTAAATTCCGTAGTACCCTTTTTTGTTTTGTCTAACTCACCGAGCCGGCTTCGAACTTGACCTGTGATTGTTTGGGCGAACTGTTAGTGCGCGTGTTGTGCTTTATCGATAATATTATAACCTATATGACTTCAAGGGCACGGCGCTCGGACCTTGTGTTTTGAATGTAGTGTTATAGAAGCTATCCTGGGATTCTTGCACTGTAAATTTTAGTGGGCGTATTCGAAAGTTTTAAAATCGATCGGGTGACGTGTGTGCGTGGGATTGCGTTTACGTAATCTTTGTTTACCTTGGGAATATGCACTCTACCCGTAGTGTGATGATAATACACCACCATTGACAACTTTCAAAACAAGCCGGGATCTTGAAGGTGAGTCTGTGGCATCGCATGCTTTGTATTCTTGTTTTTATTTTTTTTGCGAAGTTTTAGTGGTTAATATTATTGCTTCTTTGTTACCACTAGTTTGCTTTATGATAAGTTTGTTTACCTGTTAAGTTACCGTTTAATTTTTTTACCTGTTAAGTGTATCTAGAAATGTACATTATAACAAAAATGTAATGTTCAATACATTAACGCTTTTTATATTAATAATGTAATTCTTTCGACACTGATTTATTTAGAAGAAAATAGTTTAACTATACATAGTTATTGTTTATTAAAGTTGACAATATTTTAGTATAGAATATTGTATATATTTAAATTTAACTGTCAAAATGTCGTAAAGTTTAATAAAAAAACAAATGAATAAAGCAATTAAGACTAAACATTAAAATAAGGTAATAATCCTTCTTCAGCAATAATTCTAGCGATCGCGATAGTATATGATATTGCTTACAAAATTCTTCCGGAGACTCAGCACGAACGAATGGTGCCAAGTCTCCCCTCAAGATTTTTCAGAAAAAAAAAATCCCGACACAAAACTTTAAATTCGACTTATCGGTAATATTAATTTCTGGTTTTTATTTTTGTTTATTTTGTGTTATAACTTGTACCTAGTAGATATTTTTTGTATTAATACGCCTGTTTTCATCAGTTTAATTTAGATAATTAGATTTTCAGTAGGTGGTTACTTGTTTAGAAGTATATAATTATTTTATTGTTTCTCAAAAGTAACTCTGTATATAAAGCTCGATGTAATCAATTAATGTTGTTCGTCAAGGAGGTTTATGTAATAAAGCAGTCGCTGTGTATTTTCGTTCATTACGCCAATAATGAGGTTACCTTTAATTAAAAAAATGTTTAAATAACCCAAATTGCTTATTTTTCGTTGTATTAATTTCAAGATACATTTAACGAGTTACACATTTTTTATTTTTAGTGATGTTTTCAAACAAAAGGGGTCAGGAGTCAAGTCTCGCTAACCGGTTAGCATGGGAATGTTGTTCGACAATAAAAGGTTTAGCATATTAATGTCAGCGGGTATCCACGCTCAATCAAAGTAAGGCGCCTTTGTGTCAATATTAGGGATCTATGGGCATTTAAAACGAACAAGTAAGGGACCAGCCGGTCTTTCAGAAGGTGCATTCATATTTCATGAGCACCGCTCCGAGCCACAATGGCGTCGCGGGGTCGTTGGACGGGCACACTTTGCTTAAAAACTGCATGTATTTTGCGCCGCGTGAGCTTATGAGCTTATTCGTCATTAAGGTAAAATTTCTTTATTAGGTTATAGTTTATTTACAAGTTGGCCTTACTTGCTATCCCTTATATTTTTAGGCTTCTTTAGCAAATTGAATTGCGCTTAGCATCTCTAAAAAATGCAATGTCCACAACAGATATGGTAGGATGACTGATAATAGTTACGATAATAATAAAGCACATGCTTTCAAATAGAAAGTAATATTAAGAAAATTATGACCATATCATTTCGTTGTAATCACCGTGCCTACTCAATATATTGGTACATTCACTTATCATTGACTCGTGAAGGTTATCGTTAGGTTTGGCCAGAACAATACATGGCCTACAAGATACGAAAATACTAGGAACTAGTTATAAATTAACTTCGACGTCTTCTGTATTTGACTGACTTTTGTATGTATAAAATATTCTACCTTCGAGAAAATTTCTAATCAGATATCGTTGTTGTGTGTAGGGAAGCCACGATTTGTCGTCTAGGGGTTTGATAAAACATGGCCAAATTGATAAGGTCCGCAATCCGGATCTATGAAACTTCCTTGATAGCACAATTTGTACATATTAATGAGGCTTCGTTGCAAGTAAGTGGCATTTTTATTTTACGACACTAACGTTGAAATTGTCAAACGTCACCTCGTAACGTCGAAATATAGGTCCTACCGGGCTAGGATAAGCCATCATGAAAATTGTGTCTACACGTTTACTCGACGTTTAACGGTTTATCGCTTCATCTCTATTAACCCTAACATGTCATTTTTTTTCTCTTGTTTTTTGACAAAATTAAAGAAAAATTTGTGATTTGTTTTTAATCCTTGCTACTTTTGTCTACGAAATAAAAATGTGTTGTCGTATAAGGGTATACGACAACACATTTTAATCAAGTTTAGTCAAGATTTTGACATTATGAGAAGAGTCTACGTATTCGACGCTAGTATACGAACGAGAAATTTATCTCTCAACGCATGTTACTCTCTACTCCCTAGTAGAGATATACGAGTATGTCGATATCGACAATAATTATTATAACTATGCTCGAGAGAAAGAGAAAGAGAGAGATATCACGTCGGTGAATCTTAACCGGGCTCTTAAACTATTTAGCAAAAGACGTATTTAAATCTGGTAGAGTCCCAATTCCATCAAATTACACATAATATATCTAGCTTTAGAACACATAGTTTCAATTCTAAAATGACAGGTACCTGAAATACAAAAACAAACTGTACCGGTTTTATTTCCCCAGAGAAATTACTGTGAATTACAGATGACTACAAGATATAGGCGCTATTTGATGTATCATGTAAATCTCACAGATCCTTGGAGTGATGTAACGAGATAACTTTGTAGGTATTGCTCTTGTTTAATATTTAGCACGGAGGAGTTTTCTTAAAGCCTTCTTAGTTGTGGTGCCCAAGATTTTCCTAGGTCTTTGTAGAGCCATTTATCTTCTCGACATACATTCATTTTTGATGTCACTTGTTCCTAGGTTTCCAAATCTCGATTCTATAATCATACATTTTTATTTAAATGGTATACTCTTTTTATAATAGATCGGCACAAACTTCATGTAAAGTGTCAAAATTTGTATACAATTCCGCGCCGTACCGTGTACATTAACCAGATCCAACATAAACAATAACTGGTTAAAATGACTTTGTAAAGGACACATGAGAATAATCACAATAGGTAGGTAAAATATTGTGATTATCATAAGATTTCGTTAGTTTTCGCATGATGTAAACAAACTAAATATGGTGATACAAGCATGAGTCAGTGTGACGCCACCAGCACATCACATAACTTAGTTACTAATTAGGTAGTCTCTACCTAATTGTTAATGATGACTTCATTTTAGTTTAGTATTGTTAATCAAGAAAGGAGTAACTTAGGTACTTCAAAGGTTAATTTTTATAAACTTAGAAATTAACAGTATCTACAAAAGAACAATGTAATAATTTCGTTCATCAGTAAAATATGTGTACATTTTTAACTGTAGTACATATTTACAGGATCTCTGTGCCTTATGACAATAACCAAGGGCGTGGACAACATAATCGACAATGTATCTGTTTGTAGCTAACGAAATTTATTTGTACACATACTCGTATGGTAGACATACGTTTTTTATTTGGGTTATATCAAAGCGACAGATAATTATTAAGATTGACTAAATTATTGATATAACGCAAACGAACAATGTACGTCCGCCAATTACTGCCTATGAATAAAATGATATGATAGTACGGTTAAAAATATAAAGTAATGAAGGCGTATAGTTAAATCCAACGAATAGATAATATATTATGCATGTAACATGCCGTAAAGACTTCTGCAGTACGCGTGAATACTAACTACTGTGTAGAAATCGGATTATACTAATGAATTAAGAGACAGTTGGTCGTATAAGATACGAGCATTTGTATACAAGTAAGGTTTGTGAGGGAAAGTTTGTTCATTAACGGATAATATAATTGTACTGCAAATGGCGGTAATAACTATACAACAGTTTTTAAGCAGGCAATTTTGGAAATAGCGTCGTTAATGTTTATCGTCTAATATAATTTAATTTGGGTGACAACTGGGAAGGCAAGTGCTTAGTAAAATTATATATTTAGTTTAGAAATATTGTAATCGTAGTTAAATCGTTATTAATTCTATTCTTATAATCGTAAATAATTCTAAAAATAATTTGAATCAAACAAATTATTTTTAGAATGTTTTGCTAGATATAGTATGAATTCTGGAAAATTATAGGTATATGTTAATTTTGTTTGGAATCGTATCCATTTGAATTTTACTATAATAATTTAAAAGATATAATATCTTTACTACCCCCTGGCCCTTGGTCTTACTTATTGTTAATTAAGTTAGTTTAACAAGATATTTATATTATAAAGTTTGAAAAATTCCAGTCTCCTCCGCCTAGTGGGTTTGCCAACGCGTTGAATTCAGGGCCTACTTACCTTCGTCGTATGTTAGCACTCCCGGGGGAGAACAATACCCTCTCCCTATCTTTTCACATACGTGTAATGAGGAAAAAGAAAAGCATTTCCGTCAAACTATTTAAACCGTGAAGAGTGGTATACGAGGGTCGTTTTAATATAATTAATTACGTAACCACTACACAAATTTAGAGCTCGCTTGCCCTTTGCAAAATTAGTTCACTGGAATACATTTTTTTCTTATTTTTTTTTCAAACTCCAAGTACGCTGCGTATTGCGTATTTTAATAACGTAACTCATAATATTCATCGCTCCACATTTTCGGGTTTCGTAAGCGAACATGCGTAACATTGTTATTTCATATTATAATATTTAAATACCATACGTGTATTTAAATGGAAAAGTGAACACGGTTACCGGTGTTTCAATGTTTTCTGCACGCCGCAGAATATTGTCTGACGACAAGCTGGCGAGGTCAACGAGGCACTATTAATTTTATTATGTCTAATTAGTAATTATTACACGTAACGAATTATATAACAATACCTGTTTTGTACGTTGCTCCAATACGAAGGATAAACAAATAGTACTCGAGGAGATGCAAATGTAATATGTATTCCGATAATGTAATATTATATCAAACTGTATCTACCTGTAATATGCGTAAGACAATAACGCAGTTCTTATATTTATAAATCAATTATTTATTTGCGTTGCTAATATATAAATTTTTAAAGTAATATCAATGTAATTTTTATTGACTTACAAATTACACTTACATTGTCAAAATTCCTTCACATGACCTAAGTGCATTTCGCAATAAAATTCTACATTACAATATTATAATAAATAAGTATTCGTGGTGAGTTTTATGATGTGGATTGTATTCTTTAAAGCCTTTGTGGATATAATAAACATTTACACTAACAAACGTTATATGTATATCTACGCATTCTCTACAAAGAGGTAATAGTCGCATATATACAACTCTGAGGATCAGTTTATGAACTGATAAATAATCAGAAAAATGTTAGAAGAAAATCCGAGGTAACCGACAGCGACAAAAAGATTCATTAAGCCTACGGTTCTAATAGTTAACTAAAAAAAAGTTTCATAAATAAATATAGCTGTGAGTAAATACGCAACATCTCAGCCCTGAAGGATTTATGAGACTGAAAAGATTGATGTGGAAGTAAACAAGTTCTTTGTATTTGTTGTTGAGACGGGAGAAGTTGTGAGAAGTTGGTGCCAGTTGTACGTCTACGTGCAGATTGTAGAGACTGCTGAGTAAGGCATCGACCACACTGCGAAGCGAAACTTCCACATGAAATGCATGCGCTTGTAAATATTGCACTATCAGATGGTTGCATTTCCTTGGCATCTCAATAAAATATTTTCTCAGTGGACTAATGTAATTGAAAAAATGAGATACTGAAAATGTACAAGGATGGGCATTTACACACATTAGGGATCGATCGTTTCGATCCTTATGAATATTTCAAAGAGTGACGTAAGAGGGTAAATCCTATATGAATTTTTATTTTCACTTTTTACAGTGTTCTTTCATCTGAGATAGTAGCTAATATGTTAGGACATCATGCTGTATGCTATAAACAAGTCAGATGTTACTCAATTTCCTTCATTTCCAGTTTGTCTCATTTGCATTTATGCAAATTCGGCAATATTTTTGCATTTAAATCACTTTAATATGCATTTTATTTTATATGCAAAACATCAAAAGGAAAATGCCAAAGAGTTATAATACGAGGCCGATTCATTGACAAAACACGCAAGTATTGAATTTGCATAAAAATATAGGTTAAATATATTTTTAAATATTAGGAAAAACGGCATGAAATGGCGCGAAACATTTCATGCCGTTTTTCAAAATATAGAAATAGGGATTTTGGTTCGTAAAGAACAGATAAATAATGTTACAAAAATATAGTAGGACTGAAGTTATAGAAACCGCGGAAAATTTAATTTATCAGCTTTTAAAATAGATGATCGGAGAAATGAGTGCGTTCGTAAGTAGTGGATATGAATAAGTTAGCGCTCCTCTCTGTATCAGGTTTACACAAACGGGGTCGAGGTGAGACTGATTACTTTCATTAACGCATGACTTGAGACCTACGGCGAAGGAGCCGACGTATTATATATCGCAACCCAATATATAAGCTAATGGTGCGTATACTCCGAACTACACTAATGATTTCAAATTAAGCCAGGCAAATTAAATAGCCATAACCATCATGGGCCTTGACTTCTGTTCCAGATGAATGAGCTAGCATTAATTTGTCGGTGTTCGTAGTATTAAGCTTAGAAGTACTGTACGCCAAGACAATAGCTAATATTATCGAAACCTGCAAAATAAAAATAGGGATAGGACATGTAATCATTATTATGATGTTACTGTGTGTGAAATACGGGCTAGGGACCATCGATAAAGTACGTCATACAAATTTCATAGTTTAGACACTTCCCCCCACTGGTTTGCAGGTGGTCACATTTCTGTGGACTAATCCCCCTCTCTATTGTGACGTTACAAAATTTGCAATTTTTAAACCTGAAAAATTAAACCACATAAAAATTAAAAAAAATGAGTTTAGTTGTCAAAATTCGAAATGCGATGTCACAAAACAGAGGAACCCCCACACTCTAGTCACACCATGTCACACTTCGACGACCCCCTCCCCCCTTTGTGGTCCCCTACTAACTGGCTGGTGGTAATTTTTAATGTAGTACTTGGTTTAAGGCGCTAAATAAAACATTTTTTTATTTTTAGGTAAAAGGCGGCTGTAAATATTATCACATGATATAGATAGTTGTAGATCATCAGAGCGGAACTGGGCGCAGTGAAGCGTCAGTCAAGGTCATTGTTAATATTCACGTAATTCTAATTGCTCCTGCTCTGTTTCCTTAGCACCCATAACCCCCATGCCCCACGGCGTTTCATGCAACACTTATTTTATAGCTTCTTTATTTGGAATTTTTATGCAATGGAAAATTTATTCAATGTCATTGACTAATGTTTTCTATTATTTCTACGTACTAAATTAGTACTTTTTTTCGTTGGGGAAATGCATTTATGCATCCCCGGCAGTCTGGGGTATGTTAGACTCGGTGAAATACTCACTAAAACCTTAACGGTGTTCCTGCTTTTTCGTTACTAAATTAGTACCTATAGACAATAATACGATGTACTAAGTTTATAAAAAGGAAAGCGTTTGTTTCTATGTACGTTGCGGGCAATCTTCGTAGCTCCCAAACCGATTTCAAGAACTCTTTCACCATCCGAAAGCTACATATCACGAGATTGCTCTATGAATATTTTGACATTAAAAAAGTTAGTAGGCACCAAACGATGTGGGCATGAGCCAGCTAGTTTTAAAATGTACAAGCTACAAAAAACAATTCACATTACAATAAAGGTGATAACGTAACGAAAAGTAAAGACCGAAGTACCGCATCAACCTTAATAGCAAATAACAATAACTAATGTGATCTCTGCTACGATAACTGTACTGTTTTACGGCTATAAAACTACAATTTATTGCTTTAATCAAAACCTCTCACGTTTGAGATGTGAAAGCGAGCATTACAGGCACTACAGCAACAGTGCTGCAGCTGGTTACTGTTTTTAATATTGCGGAAATCGACCATGACGCCACAAAATAGATTTTATTGTTATAATAGCTGTTAAAAGATTCATTGTCATCTTGTTCAGCTTGAATAGTTGAAATAAATAGGAGGTTAAAGTTTTGAGACACAACTAAGGCTGAGAGAAACTAAATTGGTATATTTATTTCGAATATTAGTAAGGAGACATGTTTTTATCAAAATTACTTAATATTGTATTTTCTTTTCTGAAAACGCAACGAACTTGTTTCTGATGGTCATTATGTACATTGCGTAACTTTATAAATGTAATGAATCTTGTTTTTAACTGGAAATATATATAATTCCAAATTTTCTAGCGATATACTAGAATAACTTGTTCGTGTACACTTTTGCACATTTTAACAGAAAATTGTCACAAAAAAGTGAAATCTTAAATCTTAATGTTCGAATCTTGCGTAATATCACGCTAACACAAAAACTGGCCATTATGTTTTCATTATAAATATTAATATCTACAGATAACTAAAGATAAAATATTCTTACAACTATTTTGTATGCGATGGTTAGTTGTGCACGTGAGTTTTTTATTGTAAAGCTGGTCTGAATCAATTTTTCTCTTCATACTTATATAATGTGCATTATCATTTGCGTATTACATATCATGAAAATTATTAAATATGAATATGAAAACATGAAAGTATGTATTTGAACTTGTGTATTATAATAATTAAAAAAATAATTGTAAAAATAATTGAAACTTGCATGAAAACTAATATTACGAATAAGTTTTATCCTGGAATGTTTAAAACAAATTTTTATTCTTACAAAGTTAAAAAAATACTCTTAAGTATAAACATTACACTTTTAAAACACTTTTAAACCTTATGGTAAAATTGTTAAAATTAGAGGGAAATGTTTAAAAGTTTCTTGTAAATGACAGTTGCGTGACTGCAATAATTGCAGACAGATTTCTCCGGGCCGTTTAGAAAAAAACCCGAGATTGTTTCTAATCACGGATATTACGCGATGAATGCCGAAATATTTCTGTATGACTCCAGCTTGTTCCATGGAAATGTTTACCAGACATGCCATATTGTTAACAACCTGAAGAGTATCCCTATTTTTTTCAATGAGTTAAATTTTGTAAGAAATGTCCAATTAAGTCTTAGCGCTAGACTGTGATATTCGACTGAACATGATTTCCTAGTACTCGTGGTTACGTAAAGATACTCATTAGGTAATATGGATTTGAAAGTAAAATATTGGAATGACCTTTAGCCCTTAATTTCGGGGGATAGAAGAAAGTTGTACGAAATCCTGCCCACATTCAAAGTAACCTTTCGATATATCGATGCCTGTGGGCGGCGTTTGCCATTTATTATTCGCAAAATCAATTTATCAGGTGCTCTATCAGCTTATCCACTTTCTTTGCTATAACGAGGATTGTTTGTTTGTTATGCTGATCCCGCGTAGGAGGAAAACGTTACGTGCGTACCACGAAGTAGGAACTGCTTGCGTAACTGATTAGCGATTCTATTGAAGATTCTAAGGCTTTATAAGTGAGTACGGTAAGGATTACGATTAACGATTTTGGAAATCTATGTTTATACCAAACCAGTGTAAAAAGTGTTTAGCCCGCATTATTCCAGCATGAGTGCACAATTAACATTTAGTAATATCATTCATTTATATACAAAATGTAATAAATCTTTGAACATGTGTGAGTATATACATAATATAGAGTTAACGGTGAAAGTTTTAGCGCTGAAAGCGAAAACATTTTTTGTGATTTGTATAGGCAATTTTATGAGTTTGCCTATTCAAATAACAATCTCTTTTTGCTTTTGATCCTGCTGTTAATTTTGTCACAATAAACTCTATATAACGATCACATACACACCTTGATATATATATTTTAATTAGGTACTGTTCAATAAAAGTTTAGTTTAGAAAATAAATATTTTTCTGTCTGTCTCTGCATCACCCTAAGGTTTGGCTGGAAGAAAATGCCATAAGGCATTAAGCCCGCCTTGTACACATTGTGTATAAGTTTTTAAATAAATAAATAAATAATGAAAGCTATTTCTTCGCGATAACTTTTTAATTAATGCACACCTCGATGTGCGGTCTGACTCTACATAAAAATACGGGCGTTGATCACGGTACGAGTACAACATTCGCCGTATGATCACGTAGCTCGACGTATTGGCTGAACATTATAACATTCTAACTGCATTTCCTGACACTTCAAACTACGTGCTTACAACACACGGACACGGCATACCAAACGTAAAGTAAAATACGCTTTTAAAATGGATTTATTTTAAGGATAGATTATGCGAAAATAAAAGGAAAATCTTTGCGGCTTAAATCGTAAAGATTTTATTTCTTTTTCCCGAGGAAGTAGATATTAGTTGCGATTGCGGTGAGTTGAAATAAAAAGGGATTACTCAAAACCGATGTTCAGGGGCTGCTATACCCATGGCCAGTATTGGAAAAGGAAAATATATTCAGATAGTGCTACGAATAACATTCCTCAATAAGATTGCGCGTCTGTTATTTTACAATTTAATTAAAAAAAGATTTTGTATGATTATAAAATAATAGATAATATTATAATTTGTATCGTGTATGTTTTTTTTATCCCAGTTTCGAATAGCAGCAGCTAAAATAAACTTTTGTAGTAGTTTTACTAATGCTGGAAGATTATCTCTTTTTTTGGCTAAGCTGTGAAGTAATAATAATAATAATAATATCTATGGACGCTTCACACCACGTCAGTCTGGCCCCGTGATAAGTACCTAAAGGACTTGTGTTACGGGTACCAGACAACGGAAATATATTTAATACTTTTATACTATACACATATATACATATATTTTTATACTATACATATATTTTTCTACTATACATTTATTTTTATTATATGCTACACATATTTAATACACATCCACGACCCAGGAACATTGAAAAACTCTCATTCCGTCGGCGGGATTCGAACCCACGACCCCCGGCGTGAACTACCAAAGTGCTCAACCACTGCGCCACAGAGGTTGTTGAAAGTCTCTATCTTCCTTAAATTTTAAGTTAGTTTGTGTTAATAAACTAACTTAGAATTTAAGGAAGTTAGGTTAGCCAACAATCGAATAAGTAATATATATGAAGGTGCGTGCCATATTCCGTATGCAGATTGTCCGTAGGGTTGGCCCATTGTCATGTCGATCCGGAAGTGTAATCAATCATCCTATCCTTCAATCACTCTCGACAAAGACCTCGCCCGTAAAAGGTATACCGTTATTATAACTGACGGTCTCGAGCTTCGTCGCGAATGTGGAATACTAACAAGCGCCGTTGAAATGTCTGCAACTGATACCTCAATATTTAGAAAGTGCGATGCGTATCCAATATTTTCACGAAGATTTCAGATGTCTTTAAAAACGACCTCCTTTTTTACTCAGTTTATGCAATTTAAATGACCAGCAGATATCGTAACTAGTAGGTAAACCATTGTAAAAAGCAGGTCAATAAAAACAGTATTCCCATCATTGTTAGATGTTTCTGAAATTAATTAATTTCATCGTTTCAAAAGTTTTTAATTAATTTAAATCGTATTTAATTAAAAACTGTACTCAAACAATTTGGAAAAATTGTAGTAGGTACAAAATTAATTTATATACAAAACGTAATTAATGTTACGCAACTAACAAAACAATTTAAAGATTTTCCTAAAATCTAGCAAATGGGTCATGAACTTTAAAATGGCCACCTTTGAAATTCCCCTAGTTTAGAATGCAAAACGAGAATCAGAACGGGGAGCCAATATCACGGAATCGTTTCGAGATCACAATAAATCTGAGCCGGCGCCATTTAGAGCGCGGAGTGCGTATAGAGTATCGATCGTAAGTGGCACATCACTACGGCACACATTCTCCGCTGCAAGCCTCCACCGTGACGCCAAATTAAATAACAACACTATTATTCTTGTCATCACTAATAAGATCATTTATAATCATTATACCATCATCTTGGATCTGAGATCACTGATGGTCGTCAATAAAAAGGTATAATATTCATTCATGCCTTTTTAAAAATAAGCAATATATTTTTAAAAATAAATAACATAAATTGATGTGTAACAAAACTAGCGATAATAAAGCGCAGCTTTATAACGGCATGTAAGATTTTTATTAGGTTCGTTTTCTAGGTATTATATAACACTTTTTTCATGTTTGTTTAGTTCGTTTTTACAGTTGCACATCTATTCTCATATTTGGATTTATTCTTTATTTGGTTGTCTATAGTATCATCATCATTTTCTTAAATAAGAACACACATCTTAGGCATTCAAGCTCGTTTAAGCTCAAACCTAAATCTCCTAAGAGCTTTAGGTTTGAGCTTGACAGTTTACAATATATAATGGAGTAGTAAGGAGCTCGCTTGGCTCGTCTTATCTTTGTTTTGAGGTTATGCATCTCTACATCACCGAGATCTAGGTAATTATTAAATATTTATCGTCATGTTCTGATAGTTTCTACGTGGGTACTAGAAAATGTTATTTCTAAATATCATGACCGTCGTGAAAGTACGAAGTGAAACTCGATAACAGAAAATAATCGATATCATTTTTAGCTTTTGTAATTAGTATATGCCTCAAATAGTATTGTAATGAGTGATTTGAAAGTATTTCCTATCTAATTACACTTAATATAAATTCATTACTTAATTTATTCATGCTTCTTTCATGAATGCCAACGTAATACACACATTACAAGTTTCGTTTTGTTTGATGTTACAAGTTACGATGTAATCTAGATACGATACAAACACGCGGATCTCAAACGATGCTCTGACGCGTAGACGACATTTATTTGGGTGTGGTGGATTTAAAACAGCCAATACTTAAAAAGGCAACGATTACTCATGATTTGGTTAAATACTCACATTTTCTTTATATTGACGGAATAGTTTTATATGGACAGGATGGGGTTTTTAAAACAAACGCGATCCTTTACAAGATGAGTGAGTAAACTTCTAAATTCGGCCATCTCCTGAACAAACCTTGGAATATAAGATATACTTGGAAGACATTATACTGCCATCAGGACGTTGTAGAACCATTAGGATTACAAAGAAAATCATAAGTAGCCGTAGACGTGCCGTAGTTTGCATAACACCAGATGTTCGGTGAGTCACGCCAGTAGGTGCTCTGTCATAATTCAAATCGCTGTACTTGTAATGTGTAACGGTATTAACTAATATGTTCTCAAGTTCATTAATTATTATTATATTATGGACTAATTGCTGCTTGCTTGAAATGTTATGAACTGTTTTACAAATAGGTTTCACTTCTGATTTCTGAGTCAAAATTGGTTATAATTTTTGAAACAATATATTGTTATAGGCAATAGATTCCTTTTACGTTTGATTAGAAGATCTTTCTTAGAATTAGAGTTCTTTCTCAATATTTTCAGTAATTTTTAGTAGATTTATAAATAAGATGATGTGTCTACTTCCTCGATTGCATAAAGCTTAATTCAACTTCTACAGGAAATCTGTACATTATGAATTGGGATTTGTATTTTCTATTGTTTAGTCATATGCCGTGGGAAACGTGAACGAAGGTTTTTGTGAGAAAGTAGATTTTCTATTTTGCAATATGACATTAGAAGTTTTGAACAGGGCCGTAACAGGCCCATAATAAGTGAATAATGATATGCCATGACGTGGTTCTGGAACAAAAAAAAAGGAGTGAAGCTAACTTATTTTCTGAATAAAATTGTACTTTTCTTTAGCTCTATTCTCTCCCTCTAAAGCAATCACTGTTGTTAACATTAAAATGTTTGTAAACTTAGCTTTGTTGCAATTAATTAAATTATTTGTAATGGAACTCAAATGTGATAAAATTTTTGTGTAAACATTAATTAGTGTAATGTGAAATCCGATGACACAGGATTTGCAAAAATAATGATAAGAATTTGTGCGAATCAAAAATATTACAACAGATTTCTTTTTGTACACCATAGAAGAAAACATTTTCTTGCGTCAAACAAACTCAAGAGTTTCGTGCAGAGTTTTTCCCTTGCCTTCTTTGTCGGCCCAACAATTGCCTCGTGCAATTTCCAAGTACAGCCCTGTTATTGATACATAGAATACAAGTTATTTTTGCAATTCAACGATGTAGCACAGCCGCCGCACACCGGTAATAATACCCGTATTACTGGTTCAGCGTCCTGTCGTGGGAAATGTGCGACGTTCACTTTCCGTCATTATCTACCTTCAACGGAAAATATAGAACCTAAGCCAGGTGCGAGAGTAACGGAAAACTACATATAACCGGAGCCGGAGCACCGATTTTAGTGTTTATAACCCATCGAGCATTTAACCAGAAATGTTATTAGTTTTGTTCGGAAAAAAATCCTCCCAAAGTTAATGCGCACTCATTAATCGGAAATATCGGAGTACGTACACACAGGTATCTTATTGGTGCATACTGTTTTATTGTGAGCGTTAGGTGGTTGGCGGTTAATTTATCAGAGCCAAAACGCTGATAAGTTTCGGACACGGATGGCTCACATTACTTCTCTATTGATTATATAACCTAAGACCAATACAGAGTTGATCAAGTTCTGATCTTACAGCAGAATAATTTCAGTGTCAGATTTCAGTACTATATTTTTCATTTTTGACCTGGACAACATCAACTCTATAGCTTTTTAATGAGAGCTTTAGTTTTATTATTTCTATTGCACTCAGACAGCAGATTTGGAGTGTGACTGCATCTATCGATGTGCGAAATAGTTTCAACTCTCTAGATCCATGGATCCAAGAATAGCAGTCGTTCGCCACTGACGCCATAATTTTGATTACCTGCAACAGTTGCCATAGGACTGAAAACTAATTATTTATTAAAGCTACGTGTATCGCGGCTCGCTAGTAGGCCCCTCTGCAGTTTCCACGTTAGTTCATTAAAAATATAGGTCGTTGAACTAACGGCTTATATAATGTATGCTTATCGTGTGTGCGTGTCGTGCGGCATGATTTTATATGCTTCATCGGTTAAAATAATTGATTGTATAACGACCAGTATAACGTTCAATTACAGCCATTACTAGTAGTGACCATATTATCATAATTACTCGCGTGGACTTTTTAATTCCCTTTTACCTTATATGCTCCTTGGTGAGAATTTTAATTGATTAACTGGGACAGCTCGCGGCTCGTTTGACGATTAACAGCACACGACTTCTAGTTTACTGCCACGAAATGTTTAGCAACACAAACAAATATGAGCAAACATATTTCTCTATATTATAAGACAACTCTATGTATGTTCCAAATACACAAGTCTTGGTACTCTACCTTCATAAAATGCATCATTATAATATGATATTACCGATTAATTTAAAAGATGTATTAATGAACACTGATGAAAATATTTGTTTCCATTGATAAATTTGGTGCTCTATATACAAAAATAAAAACAAAGAACTTTATATCCTGGTAAATTACCGTAGCACAGCTCGCTGGATCGCTACAGAGATGAATCAGACATATTTTAATCAAGCAACTCAATGAAAAGATATGTAATTTAAAATTTATTGGCTGGCGGAGAGTCGTGTCTGTAGGTCTATAGGAATACTCTGAATATATTTTCAGTGGAGCAACTGCCGCTCGATCGGCCGGTATATGGCGCATGTCGAGGCAATTTCTTTTATCCCTATGTCGGCTCTGCTCGATTGATGCGAGTATGCGACTATTGTTTGCTTCTATTAATTGGAATCGATTTTCGTGTTCCGTATTCCGTATGAGCAATTTTATATTTTTCATTCGACTATTAACATTTCAAAAGGATTTAGAAGGATTTAGGTTTATCCGTTTTTTTTTTCTTTTTTCCTAACCATCGCATTAAAATGTTGCATATAAATTATATAGCTATCTTTCGTTTGTTGAGTTTAAATGACAAAAATGGCTGAATGGTTGTTGGACGAGGGCGTGACCTTTTAACATGATAAAGGACACGAAGCCACGAACTGGAACCATTCCTGTACTTCCCGTTTCATTACACGCGCTGTGGACTGTCGCGGCGCCGGACAGAATGTATTGGCGGATTATAAGGAAGTTTTAAGGGTGTCAAAGGGTCGTTTGTGGCCTGACGAGGGTCCGGCGATGGTGTATAGAGGCGTAACGGCGAAAAAATATCTTGTTTATCTCACTACGTTACTTAGCAGGAACTTATTAGCGACGGCTCGCCCGTTTTAGCGTTCATTATAGTGTCTGTTTAATGTAGCTGTTCGGTGGAAAAATACTAGTTCGTGACATTAAATACATTCGAATTATATTTATGTTTTGAAGTAACTAACTTTTGATCAGAAATATGCTTGAAGCATAACATTTCTTTACTCTTTTAATTGCAGGTGGCATAGAATTTAGGCTAGTCTTCACTTATCTAAGCTATTAAACCCAGTTATTAGTCCCAAAGCAAGCGTAAATCCAGTCTTCACCCTTTTTACGAAAAAATATTGCAGTAGCTAGTAAATGCATCATTGAAGAAATTGATGCAGAACTAACGAACCTACGTCATTCAGTTAGAATATGTCAATTCCATACTCCGAACGAAGTGGCCGGCTCAATGTCTTACGTCGTTTACCATCTTAGATCTGCATTCTGGCTCTGTATCAATACAACAATATACAGTAGTCAAACAGACCAACAAGTGTACAGTAAAACTAATATCACCTCGAATCTTGTTTGCATTACCAATATTTACATGCGCAGTTGACGTTTGACACTCGGCTGACATTCAACATACAGGATGTGGCAAGGTCACGACTCGCGGTGAAGTCATTGGGTCGTGGTCATGCGATTGACAATCCACTTAGTATTAGCAATTAGGATTAATCTAGTGCATTTTCATACGGCCTTAAAGATGCATCGCTCGCACAATACCAATATGTGCCTAGTTAAGTAGCACAGGTAATACTTATTTTTTTAGCTGTATACATATTAAACAACGTAGATAAATACAAAATGAGAACAAAACTGTTTTAAAAATAGTATTACGGAAATGATTGGGTAATGTCGCATGTATTACGTAAACTCCACGATAAGATACAATAATGAAGTCATATTTAGTTTATCACGTTTGTGCAATACGATATTTTTAACATAACGGACATTGGACATATTACAAGTACTTTTAGTAATGGAAATTAATAAACACCGTGTAGTAAGCAAATTCTTCTATAAACCAGACGGCAAAGGCATGTTAAAAGACATGACTATAACTTACACAGTAATACCCGTGGTAGTACACAGTGATAGACTCTAAATTGTGTACGAAGCGTCACTATATATTATTCCACTATATATTTATATTATATTCCACTATCTAATATATAAAATTCTCGTGTCACAGTTGCCGTACTCCTCCGAAACGGCTTGACCGAT
>JAOTAV010000001.1:3200132-3226786 GCA_026546445.1 Cyclargus thomasi | reverse complement strand
TCGATTTCTCATGAATCTCATTTATCAGATCACCATGTTCGTCGTTTTAAGTATTTACTTAAAACGACGAAACTTCCCATGGTATTTACCATGGGAAGTAGTGACCAATTATACGGTTAAAATGTAACGGTGCGTAGTAAATTGTTGGCATTTCCTTTGAGTTGCATAGGCAACTCAAAGGAAATGCCAATCCAACAAATATAATAAACAAACTATAAACCCGAAATCGCCGAATGCTATCTATAAGGATTACAGAGTACAGCACCTTCGACAGGGTATACATTTGTCCAAAATCTTACTTTTTGGTTGCATATACCTGGAATCCTCCAGAAAAGTGAAAATCACTATATGTGTCCATACACATTTCAAAGAGTCCACTCAATTTTCTTTGAACACACATAAAAAAGAACATATTATATACGGTCGAATTGAGTGGTGCAGGTTCGATCTCGAATGTAGGCGAGTGTAACACTGTGTACCCATGACACAGTTTCAGATATCAAGTACATAATACAGATGCTCGTAAGGTGAAGGAAAATATCATGAAAATACGCGCACATAGATGGTTCCAGACGTATTAAGCTTTCCAATTCAAGTCTGGACTAGGTCAATCATATGTTGCGAGAAAACCTGTGCCAGGCACTGCGATATTCAAAGAGTGGTTACTTTGCATATAGTATATAAATCATCCGCAACGCATGGATGCAAAGGCCTGACTTTTTTAATAAAGTAAAAAAACTATAAAAGTCGAAGCTTAGAATTTCTTTGACATCTTTACTTTAATTTATTTCGCCTCTTTCTTGTATTTTGACAGGCCCGCATCAATCGAACATTTAGACCGAATATCCACGTCCAAGATGGCGGGCGATCATCCGGGAGGTTGGGAAGGATCTGCCAGCCGGAAACCGCTCACTCTGCCTCCCAACTTGACGCCAAAGTTCTTCCAGAAGTCGCCGAGAGAAGCTCTTAGAAGAGTTACCAGTTTATTGATTAGAAAAGGTAAGTCATTTTAACGCGTTGGTATAAAAGACACATTATACCGTGCATTAGTATTTATGAAGTAGGTACTAAGACCATGATCAGTAATTAGGATGAGTTTAAATGAAGTGATTTCGGATAAATAACATTTAAAGTAAACTTATAGACAATGGTGTAGGCAGGATAGTATATAGGGGGAGGGGGTATGTATATATGTAATATGTAGTCAGGATCCTGCAAAAACATTCTATAAAAAGAGGCCAAGTCTCGATGAAGCCGCTTGTTTCTCTCTAAAAAGTAATAAAATCTAGACAAAGGTGTGCCGAGTCAAAGGTTCCCATCATTCCACTGGACACCACCAAAACGACACCACCGGTGGTGTCATATGGAATCATTAGTCCATATGACACCACCGACTATTAGTGATGTTACATAGTTGCTTAGTTTTTGATGTGAAAACTCCGATTAAGTTTAAGCAGTAAAGTTTACTATCCTTTTTTTATATGTCACGCAAATTGTCATCTTGACAGTGTTGATTGCACAATTTGCATAATTATTGCCTTGCTGTCCTAACTCATAATCTTTTTTTTTTAAAATTGACATGGATTAGTATCCATGTACATTTTTTAATCCAGTATTAGTATACTGAAGATAAAACACATGTCTACTACCATCCTATTTAGAGATATAAATACTAAAAACAAAAAACATAATTTAGAAAGATAGAACATAATGGAGAATCAATCAATTTTGATATTATGATGATGTATTGTGAAATGCAGGATAATCAATAGTATTAAACGGAACAAAATAAGAAGGACTATTGTACCCAAACGGAATTTAAAATAATGAATTGTGAGCTATTTTTCAAAAACGTGCTTCTATACATCACTAGGGTGGTGTCATATGGACAAGAGATTCCATATGACACCACCAGTGGTGTCGTTTTGGCAGTGCCAAGTGGAAGGAAAGATTCCTTACTGACATTTGTTTATTATTATATTTAATGTTACATGATTAACCTTTGACCATTATTCATAATAATAAACAAATGGCAATAAGGAACCTTTGACTTGGCACGCCTTTGTCTAGATTTCATTACTTTTTAGATATAAACAAGCAGCTCAATCGAGACTTAGCCTGTTTTTTTTACAGAATGTTTTTGGTGGGATTTCACTTCTTTGTGTAGAAAGGTTTTTTTTTGGCACAGTTTTTGTTTATACACATCTTGGTATTTTTTTTTCCTATGCTTCCTCCAGCTACTTCCCATCTCATGGGGTACAAAACTAAAAACTCAACACAACAGTCGTCAAAATAGTCATGATTTTTGCCAAGTTTTCCGTACCATCGATTTCGAATTGAATTCGAAAGAAAAAATTTCGATTGTCCTAATTTTTATAGTTTACCTTTATGTGACCATTAAACCTTAGCTCTGTACTAAATTTCAGCTCTCTGAGTGCCATCAGATACTTCGACTGCTTTTCTAGCTCCCTGCCTTGCCCCTTGCCCTACCTCGCTACGCCCATGCTCAAAAATAGCAAATACACGACCGTCTTTGGTTCCGGCCGAACCACAACCAGCCCGTGCAGCTGATCCGACGCGCTTGCACCTAGAACGCGGCGCCCGTGCAGCTGATCCGACGCGCTTGCACCTAGAACGCGGCGACCCCACATATTCGATCCTGTTAACGCCGTATCAGACTATTTGTCGAGTATTTAGGGCTGTTTTGATAAAATAGCCATCTTAACGAAATTTACGCGATTCTAACACAAAAACGACGGAATGAATAGCCAATAGTGCATTACGGGTTCGGTACAGCCTATATAATTTTGAGACCGTAATCCGTAGTATGATGATTTCAATTACAGCTAACTGCAGCTGCCTAAATCTCAATCAGTATCTCTTTTAAGACAGAAATTCATTAATTACCCAGACTCTGGTCTTCATACTCGAGGGCTCCAATACCTTCGAACACAGTTAAAGAGTTTTAGCGTTAAAAGATAGCAAACAAATCAACACACATTAGTAATTATATTATTAAGCATATCTATGGATTTTTAAAGTAGGCCGCAAAGGCGTACATTTTGTAAACTCCTTGAATACTTATTATAAGGAATGCAACTTGCAAGTGCCACTTGTTGTATTAACTGATTGGGCCGGCTCGACCGTAGTGATACCACGACCTCACAGAAAACTGGCGTAAAACGGCATTGTGCTGTGTTTCGTTCAGTGAGTGAGTTAACCCAATTTCCCTAATCCCCCTATCCCTATTCCCATTCCCTATTCCCTCATAAAAGGCCGGCAACGCACTTGTGACTCGAAAAAAATCTATTTTTTTATGGAATAATCTACATGGTTAAATAATGTCTTATTTATAAATACAAAATATTAGATTTTCATGGTATCAACCTTTTGCTTGATATTATGTACAGTCGTAGACAAAAAGCAAGATGTTTTATAAGTATAGTTTTGAAATTTGCTAATAGATGGCGCTAGCAGTAAGTGTAGTGATAATTTTATATCAATTTAAATTATTGCTATCTTCGCGTGATACTGTTCATGACTCATTTTAGGTCAACATGTCATTATTTTACAAGTCTCTAAAAACAATTAAGTGATTAACAAAAATATTTATTACAAACGTCGTTAGTTTGTAATTATTTATCAGTAACATTATCATATTTTGAGTATACACTAATCTCTTCTTCCTAAGTTTCTTCTAGAAGTCTTTTGTTTTGATAGTTAATAAAGGTAACAAAAATAGCTGCATAACTAATATATTATAAACATTAAAAAAAATAATAATTTTAAGCACAAAATAATTTCATTAATGGCGTTTTTTTGCAGATGTAACTGCATTATAAATATTTTTAACATTTGATTGTTCATCAATAATTGATATCTAGAAGATGTTATTATTAGCTTTTTCTTGCTCACATCAGCTCAAGATTATTCTGCGTTGATGGCAACGATGTGATGATGATTCTAATGATAGAATTCGCTACTAAAAGTTGGGTAAATTTATTTTATGCTTCTGACATTCAGCACTATTAGCATTCAACAATCGTTATCAAACCATCCGTGTCCTAAAATAGGTGCTGTCATTGTTCTAATCTGAAAAATAAACCTACACATTCGCCTCAAAGAACAATAACACAATAAGGCGCTAACAATCGGTTAGGGGACTCAAAGTTCGGCCCCACAATAGAATCCAGCATACAATAGATATTCTGTTACCTGCCCATCAGTATGTGCATAATATGAGCAGTGAATCAGACGCAAGGCACCGTCGGCAGTGAGCAGTCACTCCCTCGTCGGAGTGACTCACTTAGCTCTCAGTAGTTCGTGTTGCGAGGGAGGATGCCAATACATCCATATTCCGTGATTAATGAAGACGCTGATTACTTTGTCATCTGACTCAACCGCTATTAAGATAAAGTAACCCCTTGGCTATTTTCGCAGAAGAATTCTGATAACTTTGAAATATTGACCGCTATTAATAAGAAATGAATATTCTTGACGTTGACGCACGCTGTACCCTTTCAATATATTTAAATAAGGCGTATATTTCAGACTTGAACATAATTAAGGCTCATTTATTAGGACGATCGCTATAATATGTAACCTCATTTGCATACACAAACGTGAATTTGGCTGAAACAAGCTTGCGTTCTGACACAGTCTCAGCCTTAGTATATCAAAATCTGCTGTGTAAATAGGAGTTAACTGTTAAACAAAATAAGTGTGCGGACAGAACCGGTCACCGCCAAAGATGGTAACCGGTAAAGCTTTGAGGCCGTGCGCGACGTCAGCGCCCTACTTACGGCTGCTCACGGCTCGCAGCTCTGACGATCTCACATCTTTCACACACGGGACATGCATTTTTTTCTTCAAAAATATCACGAAAACAAAATTGCTTTTCGATGTACTACGACACCCTGGATCGGTGCCAGTGCCCGTTTATTTTGAGAAATTTCAAAATATTTCGTATGTAACGTAACGATATTAATGTGCCTGACTTTCTTTTAAACATAAACCGTATCTGTCGCTAATTAGCGTTCGATACTTCATATCTCGGCGTAAAAAACCGATAAGAAGCCTCGTTGCATGCCTTCTAGCTAAATGGAATTTTTTAACAGAAAACTGTATCAAGTCTTATATTTTAACTTTCCTTTGTTCGGCCGATAGCGCTGATAAACTGATATCGGTTATGCGCGATAATGCTCTTCGGATAATCATAAACATCTAATCAATATTATCGCCTAATATTGAACACTCTCACAGGAAACTGACAAAATACAAGGGAAATAAAATTTGGATATGGATGAGTCTAAAAGCGGATGTATTCTATCTTTCGCTTCTTTTCCGCTAAGCGTATTGTTCTGAGCTTATCATCGTGCATTGTGTTATTAAACTTATAAATAATTTTTGAACTTTTTAATTACTCGATGATGAATATACTAATTTTTTTTACTGCCTTGTCCCCAGTAAATTTTGCTGTTACTAGAAGTAAGAAGTAAAAAATAAGATTAATTAATTTAATTAATATGACATTCAACTTCTTGTGTTGCAAATTTTAGAACAAAAAAAAACAATTTAGGTTGAAAAGTTTTTATTAACAACAAACTTACCAAATGAGACATAATGTTAAACCTCCTTACTTCAACGACAGTCGATACCCTAATGTACTTAAAGCCACTTACCGCTTTACAGATAATGCTAAAGACTTTACTACTTTGTTTAAACTAATCTTCTTATCTAAGCTTTCACCACTGTTTTAGTCTTTCATTTGCATTTTTGAAGTACAAGGAGTATCTATCGTTATTATTTGGCTTATACGAAACCCTATTTTATTAATACAAAATATTTTTTTAAATCAAACATCGAAATACAGACCTACTTCTCTCCTTTGCCTCAATCTTGAAATAGTTGCTAAGTGTTGCCAAGTGGGTACTCACTACTCATTGGCAGCTTCGCGAAAGTCTTTTTTTCAGTCTTTAGCTGGTAACAAAAATGTTTAGGAAAGTATGCTTTGTATATCGTTAATAAAGCATATCGCCCGCCAGCTAAAACTTTCGGGTCTTCATTTCTCAAGATTTAAGTAGAAGATTATTGATTATATTCCGTATAACTGACTTCCCCGTGCTCATTATTCCAGCGGCAACGTCTACTCGTTGTCGCCGGCACCCGAGCCGAATGCAAATGTCTTTACATCCGCCAACGACCAAATATATTATATCCGGACGATACCACCACGTACTAAATAAAAAAGAACCGTACATTATCGAAATTGCGATAGAGTTTATTTGACACAAGTAAATTAACTTTAGAGAAACGTATTTCAGAAACTGTAATAATACATATTTAGTTTCCTTCCCATTGTTATTAAAAGGATAACTCCTAACCATATAACCCTTTTCACATAGCAATATTGAACATATGGGACTATTTATACGCTCTGACTCACTCATTTTAGTTTTCAACGGTTCAGTACTGCTAAAAACACATGGAGACAAACGCATATACAACGTTTATAGAATAAGCAACCTAAAGCTTTTTATGGGCATGACTTTGTGGACGACCATCATGCCATATGGCGCCGTACAGGCAAAAGGAAAATTATTTATGACATTTTAAATTTATATTACCTACTCTTACGATTTACACGAAGTGTGATATTCTTAGTGCACAAGTATAATAATTTAAAAAAAATTGAGCCATTTCGAAAATACAAGCGACGAAAGATTTTCATTTCAACGACTCTACATTTCTTATTTAGTATTTTAAATTCGGGTGATTAAAGAGTTGTTCGCGTTGAATTTTAAAGCGTTCCAAATTTTATTTACAAATTAAATTGGGTGCCAAAACGGCACATGTATTTTTATACATATCATAAAATGGCTCTACAGTTATCAAAATTATCATGAAAGACAAACAGTGAAGTGAAGTACATAAATATTTTGCTTTGTTGGACTTTATTCGAATCCTCACTATCAAATATATAAAATATTTTTTATTATATATAGAGAAATGTAGTAGCTGCTGTTATAATTGATAAACAATAATTCAAATAATGGAACATGTTTATTTCAGAACCATGCCTTCGATACATAATTTATTAATAATATGTTAACGTTTGCACATTGCAGTCAGCGTATGCTGTGATATTCCACGTCGGTTATATTATTATAGCTGTAGCGCGCGACTGTACGTAGTTTAACCTTAGGGTATCCTTTCATATCACACGCTCGAGTACGGCCTCGTAGTAATTCAATATGTCTAAGCGACACGCTTCACAGCGCGATCGCTCCTTTAGCGCCAATTATCCTCACTTGTACTATGTCAAATTACAAACTGAATAACCTTTAAGCATATACTTATTATGTCTTAATAGGTAGACGTATGCTTCTATCTTCACTAGCGATTTTTCTTAAATTATCAAAATACATTGTCTACTAATACAAATATCTATTAAATAATTATAATAGCTTATTTGAGGTTAATGATAACTACAGATGGGGAAATACAAATAACTTTACTTAAATTATTATCAACAGTCACGCCCGGTGACGCATACTCGTCAAGTACCTAACAACTACACCAGCGCTGCGCGGCGCATTGTCGATAAACAATATATTTTAACGTTTAACATTATGTTCATTTGACTAAGGTTTATCGTAATTATTTAGAGATCTTTTTGTCCATTCTCGTCAGTCCAGTCTATTAAATTGAGAAAGTGTCTCCTAGAATGTTAATTTTATTTATGTGACCTACAAGGAGATCTAAATAAGTTTAAGAATATTCTTGAATTTTAAATCAGAGACAACGGCATCTGGCAAAAATTAAAGGTACATTGAACCTATTCCGAATAATCCAATGACATTTGAATTTCACCCTTTTTTTTGATAAATTCAAAAGTTTGCTTTGGGGAATATAAATAAATGCAATTATAAATATGGCTCCATAGTCAACACCCTTGAGTTGGTCAAAACAGGAAACACATACTACACAATAGGTAGCTCTACATTATAAGTCACTAACATCACAGCATAATATAAACCAGTTTCCACATAACATATTGTTGTTTGCTCTGAATAGCCGCATGTTACAGAAGACCT
The DNA here is from genome assembly GCA_026546445.1 of Cyclargus thomasi. Classification (NCBI taxonomy): domain Eukaryota; kingdom Metazoa; phylum Arthropoda; class Insecta; order Lepidoptera; family Lycaenidae; genus Cyclargus; species Cyclargus thomasi. The sequence continues at coordinate 3,218,690 of JAOTAV010000001.1, read as the reverse complement.
AAAATATGATACACGACGTGTGCATTCACTTCTGTTACAGCCTGTTTTACTCTTAGATCTGCTAGAGAAACCTGACCTGAGTAAATTATTAGAAAAACATAAAATACATTAGGTATGGCATTTCAAACCTCAATTATCTTTTCTTCCTGATTGTACACAAATTCAATGTAATTTTTGGGATGTGGAGCCTTCCTGTGCCAACAACTTACAAATAAATCAACCCAGCACGCTAAGTAAGCGTTTTAAGATAATAAAAACACATTAATATATAATAGCACCCAGCACGCTAGCTGGGTGCTATATATTAATAACATAGTGTCTTATAATGTTAAAACGCTGATTGAAATCAGTTAATACAATTTATAATGTTACCACTACTTTAAACATAACATACAGAACCTAAATACGTCCCACGATACGTCATCATGTAAATGAAGTGTTTTTATAAGCGATTGATACAAGTTGTTTATGGCGTCATTCCTATTTTCATGACGTTATTAGACTAAACATCTTGTTAAACTGAATTTAACATATTTTATTATTACTCGCTTCTTACATCCGTAATTGGTTGTTAAATTTTAAAGATGGCGAGTGTAATGTAAAGACAATTAAAATTAATTGCATTTTTGGACTCAATTCTGAATTCGTACCGGCACGCGGCATATCGCTTACAGCGCGGTGGTCGGAGTTAACAGAATATACTGGCATCTTAGCAAATGCTCATTTATTTTCCTTCATCGAATAATTTATTAGATTGCAAGTCGTTATTTAACACCTTTTAATTCGTATGTCAATTTAACTCGTGTTCGTATATGACGATGGTAATGTAAAATATTATGTTGGGTATAGATTAATTAACTCGGGTGAGTTGTATTATTCTTAAAACTATGTCTTCACATAATCGACATAAAACATATTTGCTTAAGACACATTAAACCTAACATAATATTACATATTATCATTATAACATATCAAGCGTGGTCTACCCATGTGCAGAGTGTGGCCGCGAGACCATTCACAGGGCAGGCAAAACTTATTCTTTGAAATGTAATTAAAATTGTTCACAAAAAGTCAGAATATTATAGATAAGTACAGAAATAAACAATAAAACCATTTTAAACTTTATCTGCTTAATGATACATTGTACAAAAGTAATGCCACTCTACAAAACCAAAGGACAGTGATAACTTAATATTTTACTTGTTATATTCACAGTAAAATTGACCCCGAATTAATGCAATATCGAGTTGACGAATACTTTATTTAAATATTATTTGTATGAAATATTAATGCTTGCTAAAAATGCTTTTCAATACAAACAAAATTTATCGATAACTGGAAGACACTGTTTTATCTGGTACATTAATGGCAGTACCAATTAATCGAACTTTAAACATCGTGTAACTTCTAATATAAGTAAATGTTTTTTTTTATTATTTTTACGGGGATAAGATTAAAATGTTAGAATCTGACAACCCTGAGCGATCTGCTGCGATTTGAGGCCGCGCAAGTCAACGCCACTGCCAAGGCCGACCCGTCCGCCTTCTATTAGCTCATGTAATAAATTAATAGATGCAACAAATCTTTAACTAACATAATTATATCGGTGTAGCGTATGACGTATTAATAACTAGAATATTCGGACATTAACACGAACATTCTCCGTAGAGTCATAAAGCTTAGGAAAATTATAACATTAAATAGGTAGCCCAGCCGTCTTGGCCAGATTTTTAATAAATCTTCACTTGTTATTATCCGTGACTAATTCAAAATAAAACAGCAGCTTTAATTAAAACCTGGCAGGTATGCTAGACGGACCGTTAAAAACGTTATGTACACAATTTATTTTATTTAAAAAAGTTTATGCGAAGAATTATTATTTTTTTAATAAACTTGGACTTTTGCAGTCTGAAATTAAAATATTACTAAGTAATGATGAAAAATTCTCAGTATCTCACTGCTTTCTTTATCTTGAATGTCGAGAAATAAGACCCACGAGTATCTACATCGAAGCACATGGCTATGTCCGGGAGCGGAGCACATGGCGGATCGATCGGAGCCCAGTCTCGTGGGGTTACCGGGTACAAATACTTCGATCCAACTGGGGTAAATAAGGTCCCGAGTTGCAATTTTTGTGCTAAATGAACACGAGGGCTGAATAATAACAAAATTTAGCTCTAGATAACGACTAAATTTTACTTCTCAACTCGATTTGATTTGCTATATTTATTGAATGGGGAATGATTTAGTAAAAAACTCCTCGCTTTTAAGTAGCGAGCTGCTTTAATTATATAATAATAAATAATTAATGAAATTTTCTAAAACTCTATGTTGAGTCAGTTTACGTAATATAAGTATCTAACTTAAAGCAATCCCTTTGAAATAAGCTCTCTATAACAGGGGCTCCTGATTTGGTTTGTTCGGATCACTAACTACTCTAGAGTTTAGATTATAGAATGTCTTAGTAAACTTCATGCCAAATAAGCTCTTCAAACTTCAGCTTTTAACTATCTATGGCAATGATCCAGCACTCAATAGAGTGCTTATCTACTGTAAGTTTTGTTTGAATTGTAACTAGCCTTAATGATTAGTTTGCTCCATCTGAAACCTGTTCAGTTATTGTCTAATTCTATCTTTCTTGCTTTTCTGACAATTTACAATGCAACTTGCAAGATTTTAGAACTGCTGTCTTAAATTTGGCAACACCTCGTGCGCGAGAATTGATCGTCATCGTGCTTATACGTTTTTGCGACTTGTTCGGTGTCATAAAGTACTTACATACTGTGTTAAGATAGTAATGGGTCGATACATTACGATAAATGATTTGTAACAACTAACAAGTCGATCATGAATTTGCGAGCGGTCGCGAGGCGCGAGTTGAACGAACGCCGAACCGGTCAAACGGCAATGGCGGCGGCGCGGCACAAGGATTCTCCCGGGAATGTGCCGAGTGTCTCCCTCGGCCTCCGACTGTCCTCATATTTCCGCTTTTATCACACTAATTACTATAACTATTCATGTTTGTCCCTTGACTATATATTTGGTGCTGTCTGTAGGCATAACGAATAAACGAGAAAAATTGTTACATAGCCCAAACGGCGTAACGAAACGCAAAACGTAAAAATGGCAATTTTTTTATTCAATTCTGTGCTTCGCTGTTTTGAAGTATCGGGAAAGTATGGACGTCACATAAAATTATTATTATTTTTATTTTTATTATATTATTGTTGTTCCATATGATGATGTTGTGTTTCTGGTTAGTTAAATATAAGTTTTAGGCGCGATGACGCAGCTTGCGGTTTTGGTAAAAGTGGTTAAGTTCTGTCGAAATAGTTTAGGTATATATCTATACTCTAGTCTAAACCAGAATGATGATTACCTAAGTAATGTGAAAGTCTTTTGTAACGTTCAAAACGTTGCATTTAAAGAAATTCCATAAATCCATTTTTTAATGATATTTATGCAAGCGAACAGACGGGTTACCCAACGGAAAGCAACTGCCGTCGCCCATGGACACTAGTGACATCCGAAATCGCAAATGTGTTGCCAATTCCCTATTCCCTCATAAAGGCCGGTTTATGAGGGAATAGGGATAGGGGGTAAACTCACTCACTGTACGAAGCACAAGGCCGTTTCACGCGAGTTTTCTGTGAGGCCGTGGTATCACTCCGGTCGAGCCGGGTCATTCGTGCCGAAGTATGGCTCTCCCACGGCAATGAGCATCCGTATAATGTACCTACTTAAGATCGGAATATGTCTCATTGGTACACGCTTCCACTGGGGTTTGAACCTGCACCCTCTCGAGTGCGAACCAAAGGTCTTACCCGCTAGGCCACGGGCGCTATGAACACGGACGCTCTTATATCTAATCGTAGTCGTCTCTATTTCGTTAGGTAATGGATGTAACGCGAAATAAGATAACGATACTTCTTATCAGATATGATATAATTTCGTCATATAAAATATCGATTGCAATGAGTGCAATATTACCTATAATTATTGTTTGCAAAATTATAATCAGTATTAAGTTATTGTCGACAGCTATACGTGTAATATTGGAAAGGAGACCACACCCAATGAACACAGTATTATGAATATGATACCGATATTATCCTGGATTTATGCACTTGCGGTTTCCTGTTTGTATTTCCTCGTAGAGATCCAGTAAGAAGCTTTTGCTAGTTAAAGAGCAATAAATAACATTGACACATATCAAACTTATGAAGATCGCATATCTTCAAAAATCTAAATGTTAAAAACTCAAAGATGACAGACTAACTGTGATGTATCTATTCCAAGCACTGAATTTTAGCACGTAGATAGTGAGATACATCTGCGATAAATTAACTTGATAAATTCAACAAAAATATTTTTTTATTTTAAAAATTAATGTTGATAGTTGCATATTGACAAAGGTAAATATTTTGGTGGATAAAATTCAAATCATTGTTTCATATAATGATCATATACGAGTATAGGTGTCGTTCGTTTTAACTGGTATTACATTACCTTTATCCATAAAAAAAGAGTTTAAAAAATTTTATTTAATATAATTTTTATGAGGAATCTTTGCGTCTGAAAGTAAACGAAACAAAGAGGCTGAAGACGACAGAATTAGCTGAAAGGACTTCCCTGGAAATGTTTCCGCCCATCGTTACTGCTCTCTGAAAAAATATAATGTAGGTAGGCAGTAATGTTCCCAAAGAACTATGCACATAATATCTTAAGTGATATGAGCTTACAGCGTTGTATAAATCGATTTGATATTTCGTTATCAAATTCATTTAATTTGATACTAAGATGTTTTATCGGGCGTTACTCATTCGTATGCAATATGGAAACAAATTCAAAGTAATGTTTTCACAATGCTCGACGAAACGTGATATATATCACGTCCGTTTCTATACGGTTATGTTAACAATATGTTTTGTTCTTCGTAGGTAACAACGGCAAGGAGAAAGAAAATTCTAGAAGCAAGGAGGCGACCTCACCAGCGGCGCGCTCTGCGAACGGTTAGTATTTACACACATTCTAGCTCGACTAGGAAAATTACGTTCGTATAAATAAAACGTAAAAGAATATATAACATAGTCAACAGACTTTAAATAGATAATTTAGAAATTTCGTAGCTCCAATAAATTCGAATGTATCTCTCGAATAAATCGAATGCTGGGACTTACGAGTGAGAGAAACGGTAGCATATCGTGGTACAGCGAAGGTATGAATGGACGGGCTAATGATCGCCTCGACGCGGGGCAGGGCCGGGCCCGGCGCGGAGTTGTGCGGGGGTTGAGCGGGATAGTGCGGGGTTGCGCGGGTTTGCCGCCGTCGCACATGTTGTCTGGGGGGTTGCGACGCACGCGTGGCGCAGTCGTAGCCGCCACCCCGACACGCAGCACCCCCGCCCCGCCCGCCGCGCCTCACCCCTCTTTGCAGGGGCGACGACTCCGGGGACACCCTGTTCTGCTCACATTTTTGCGGAAATTGGAATTCTCCCTTGAATTAACTGGCGTAAGCCGAGTTCGATATCGCTTAGACGATGTAAAGTTGAGAATACAATGTAATTTACAACATTTTTTGATAACTGCTCGGCTCCTTTTGGTTGTAGCGTGATGGTATATAGTCTATAGCCTTCCTCGATAAATGGACTAACCAACACATAAATATTTTTTCAATTCTAACCAGTAGTAGTACCTGACATTAGCGCGTTCGAAGAAACAAACAAACTCCTTAGCTTTATATTATTAGTATAGAGTCAAATCATTTCATTGAGCTGAAACTTTGGTTAACGAAAAAAATATATTTAAAACGTTTTAAACCGTACTCGTTGTGTTATCTATTTTCGACTTGATATTCGAGTTTTGAATAATTGAAGAATTACCATTATTGATTAAGGTACACGTAACACAAGTTTTTCTTTTTTTGAAAATAGATTTTTTATAGATACAACAAAAGCTCCAAACTAAAGTTATATTTTATTTGCTAAGCAGGAAACGGTTTCTAGATGTTTCAAGTTTCAACTGCGTTATGCGTATCGTAATGTTTTCACAATGTTGAACGTTAATTTACCTGCAAATAATACGAATCTAATATAAGTGTGTCTTGCTCACTTTATTTATGAAATAAACAATTTCATAATAGTGTTTTGTCAACATAAGCCTAAACAGTCTGCAGTCAGCAACACACATTGTTTAAATTAACAAGATTTTCAATAATTAGTGTAAAATCAGAATAATTATTACAAAATGTTATAAATTAAAATTACAGACTAAATGAAATTGAGAATAACAATGAAATAGGTAACAAAATTAAAGCCTTTGTTGACAGCCAAAACAGAGTCTGGTTTCCAACAAAGGCATTCCACGCAGGTGATACGATAAAGGGCCACCAAAACGCATTGTCAGCGGCGCACACGCATGTGTCACACGATACTGCCAGAAAGTTAAATACGACGAAACTACATGACTCTCAGCCAAGTCATAGCAGACTTTGTCATTCAAATATTGAACAGTATAAAAATAATACTTACTCATGAAAATATTATGATTCACCTTTGAATTGACCTAAAGTAGAAGCATTTATGATGAAAGACATAGAATAATTGTTAATTAGGACGAAAAGAGCTAGTGAGAGAAGAGAAAGTGTCTAGATTTTGTTTTTTTTTTAATGGCATGTCACCCAAATCTATACATATAATGAAACAGTTAAATTGGCGTGTCTGTACAATTAATATTTTTTTAAACTAATCGATGTAAGGGGCTTAAGAACAGTAATAGAACACCAATCGACAAAAAAGTTGTCTTTTTTTATTTAATAGCTCGTAAGTCTAGGCAACGGTTCAGTTGCCGCGCTATACTTTTCGCGCAACGAAGTTGCGGGCACTAACTAGTTTGTATAATATGCTATATATATTGTAGAGTACCCAGACTTATCCCGCAGCTTGTACTAAGTTCTTACCCCCCTGACGCTATGGTGATTAGAGCTCTAATAATAGGTATTGCTAACTATCGAAACGAAATCCGGTAACGAAAAAAAACATGGCGAAATAACCGTTCGATAAACACATGTCTGGCGCGCGGTGACGTCATGCTATTAACTGGGCTACCTCTCCGTGGACACCGAATTCCGTACAACTTAATTCATCATCACTTATGTATTGTTTACACGTATTAAGTAGATAAGTAGGTAACTAAATTTTAAGTGACTTAATTTTATGTGTATGTCCAAACGTATTTAAGTAGTTAAGCTCTTTAGTTGACTCAACATCGACGATCAACAACGTACAGAAGTCGTTAATTCTGTCATTAAATTTGTTATTGATCAGGTTTTGGAGAAATAAATTATTGAAATGCCTACTAGGACACGACGAAAAACTGTACCTGAATACGTCACTAAATTGTGAATTTAACTAAATTGTGCTGATATGTACCTGTCCAAATGTATCAAGTAACATGCCCCGCTTGCCAACTTAAAGACCTTAGTTACCTTCTTATCTACTCAATACGTGTAAACCAGACATTAGGCTCGTAGTTATAGTCAGGGTTTAGTACTTAAGAGCATAATCAACAATTTTGAGATGCTTTTTCCATTCATTAAGAGACCTTTATAAATAAAGACAATATCTCAAATTTTTTTGATCACGCTCTTATATTAGTATATAGCGCTGACTATAATTACAGGCCTTATAATACCCACTCCCCACAATCAATGTCGCCACTTTGAGCTTCGTTTTATAACTCACCTGCAAATGGGGGTTAGAAACTGAAGTCACGTAATAGAAATAAGAGCTATAGCATCAGATATATTATTATTATTATTATTATTTTTATGATATTAAGGGGGCAAGAGAGCAGACGGGTTACCTGATGGAAAGAAACTGCCGTCGCCCATGGACACTCGTGACATCCGAAGAGTCGCAACTGCGTTGCCGGCCTTTATGAATTTTGTTTGTATAGGGATAGGTAGATTAGGGAAGTTGTGCCACCGGTAAACTCACCCACTGAACGAAACACAGCACAACTCCGTTTCACGCCAGTTTTCTGTAAGGCCGTTGTATAACTCCAGTCGGTTTGTAAGTTCGTAACGCGCCTTATGGTTTGAAGCTTTGCGTAAAGTTTTTGTATGTATAGATTTCATCTCGGGCTTTTCCGTATACCTTTTTAAATATAGTTGTTTTAATTTTAGACTCAAATACACAGCCGTTTTAATTTGTAAGCAAACATTTTATATTTTAAAGTAGGACAATAATTGTTAATATTCAACCGCCTTTGTTCGATAAGATTGACTTGAATCATTATCTGATACAAACAAAATTACAATATTCACTGTAAGAGTAGTTCACCTAGCGTATCGTTTATAAAATGTATGCTAAAGCATGCAAATCACATGATAATCTTCGCGTTACAGTTTATAAAACAGTCAACGAAACAATCGATTCTATTATTGTAACGATCAATAAAATTCTTGCTTTTGTTCTTCTTGTAGGAGTTCAGCGAAGATAATATGAAAATACTGCAAATAGCTTAAGCCAAATTTTATTTTTAAAACGGTATTGAATTTGAGTCTTCATTCCGACTACCTGTGTGGGTCGTCGACTTTCGAATCTCTCTAATTCTTATTACAAACAAAACATGAAAATAAATTCATATTGCTAACTGCTCGGCAACAAAAGATTTCACGTGCGGTGAGTCAGCAACTAAAATTATGCAGTTTTAACGAGTTACCTACTTACGCGGCAGTTTCAGTAAAATGTATTTAATTACGTATTATTAAAAACTGAAATGCGTACTATTTATATACCATTTAATAATTAATTTAACCGAGAAAAATGTGAGAAGTCTTAAATGAATTAGTCCAAGGCTAATTTGATTTTTGCCCTACAGCTCGTTACGCAATCGGCCGGCTATTCCTGGCCCTGCCTACATCTACGTTTACGTTATTCGCGGACTTTGGATACGTTCCAGTGCGGCGACTGAAATTTATTACAAAACTTGTAAACATGTTTGTATAGATTTCAACATTCGTAACCCTTTCGCTGCCGACCGCCAAGGACTACTTTCGATAAATGTTCAAATAGCGATTACCGATTAGGCTCGACATTATGCGCCCGAAAGAGTTTACGTCCGCGGCTCTAGGGCACGGGCCCTAGTCAACGCTTAGTACTTAAGACTTAATTCATCATAACATATGTATGTCTGGTTTACACGTATTAAATAGATAAGTAGTTACCTAAATTTTAACTTAATTTTAAGTGACTTAACTTGCCACTTTCTACTAAATTTTGTGTTTACATACAGTATTAACTGTTAAAATTTAGTTAAAATTTAATTTCCTAATTATCTACTTAATACGTGTAAACCAGACATCATGCCCGTAGTTATAGTGAGCGCTTAGTACTTAAGAGCATGATCCAAAATGTTGAGATGCTGTTTTCATTTATAGAGTGACCTTTATGAATGGAAATAGCATCTCAACATTTTTTGATCGAGCTCTTAGTACTAAGCACTGACTATAATTGCGGGTCTAGGAATATACGGTAGAGTTTCTAGATGAGACTATTTCGGATAACCTCTACAATTATTCCTTCTACGTGTAAGTGTTAAGCTGAAACCAAACTGACCGGACGCGGCTGTCAGCCCATACAAAACGTTCACGACTTACGCTTTATCCTTATAGTTTGCACTTCAATATATAATGGGGGAAATTAAAAGAGAGCTAGTTGAAGGACCTACGTCATTTGGTCCCAATATGTTAATTCTATGTATGTCGTAATCTGTCGGCTGAGTTTGACACAACCTGACCGAATTACTTAGATCCACGATCTGTATCTGTTTCAACTTCCCTGATTGCACAATGGGGGAAATTAAAAGAGAGCCAGTTAACGGACTTACGCTAAAAGATCGAAATATGTCATTTCCACGTCGGTCGTGATCTGCCGGCTGGCTTCGACATGCTGTGACCAAGTTACTTAGATTCTCAATCTTGCTCTCTTTCAACTTCCCTGATTGTACAATTATTATCTAGATCGCGGCTGTCGTCACGTCCTTAAGACGCGTCCGATCAGTATGTTTTCCGTTTTATTCTGTATCAGTCCTTCCCAGTATCACTCGGCGGTATTGACAGCTGATAGCATATCTGTGTCGTCGGCCGAGATCGGCTTAGCTACAGTTAATCCAACCGAGCGGGCCGCCCGCGAATGCCCGCAATGCACTGCGTTTTTTTTCATTATTAACCTCTTTTAACTTTTTTCTAGTCCGTTCTCGTTTAAAATAACGCTACAATATTCTTTGGCAAATTTGCCGAGCGCTCGAAAGTGTACCTACATCATTATGGATATGTAGGCAATTAGTCGCTTGTGTAATGAAGGAAAAATGTAGATAACATCGATTGCCCACTTACGAATGTTAGGTGAGTCAGTTTCGAGCGGTAATGGGGCGCTGATGCGGAACCGACCTTCTCCCCGTAAGGATAGGACCTTCCGCGAAACGCCGCGGCTCCGTGCCATACCCCGCTGCCGTACGCCGTTATACGTGATCAACATTTACTACTGATTAAATGACTCACTAACTACGATCACTACTAGGTTAGAAACTTTAATTATTTCCGAGATGAGATTTGCATGTAAAGAAGAATAGGTAACCTGTTTACACGTCTTTATTGGTAGTAACTTCATGCATATTAGACATTTAGTCCAATGTAGATTGTTGAGAAAATTCCTTATAGGTATACGGGAAAACCTGTTTGTGCTTATTGTACTTAAGAGCATTACTCGCTTTTGTCAAAAACCCCGAAGTCTCCACTTAAGCACTCATAAACTGTCGAAAACTATTTTTTCTCGTTATAACGTCTATACGAGTATCCAGTCTAATTTCAATCAGCTCCCAACAACTAAGCATTTTTAATTTTCGTTCGGTGAAATGATGAAACCTCGTGTTGACGCAGTAGAACACCGAACAGCACAGGATAATATTTTGGGATGAGCCAGGAGTCAGGACGAGTACTGCGCAGTTACATCGGGATTTCACAGCTACTCCGTGCCATATATCTCGTAGAAAAACTCAGTTGAACGAACTAAGTTGTATCAGTTCGACTGGTCAGTCACCCGGGTGTTCTGATAGTTGCAATTATTGTTATGATTTTATTATCTTTGTATGCTATTTTGAACTCTTCAACAAAAACATTTCCAAGCTGCTCTTAAAAACTGCTTACAAAATTATAATGCAGTGTTTGCAAACTAGGTGACAAATGAACCCCAAGTTGGATTAAATTTAAATTTGAAAGAATAAAAGTTTAAACTGTACTCTTTGGCATAAGAATCTTAGACATATTTATTTAAAATTCATAAGCAAAACTGATCTCTAGTCTCTACTAAATATGTATGTAGATTTATTACTTTTTATTGTACTCGGTATTTGTTCTTAACTATTTGTTTATTTACTGGCCATACTTATAATAGTGCTATAAAAATACCGTACCTTTACGGAATATTTGTTACGCCTTCTGACTAAATACGTTATTAACTATTTGTTAAAACAAATTAAAATCACATTTTGATAAATGAAAATATGTGGGACGAGCCTACTTTTAAAGTGTAGACAAATCAATGGCTGGCAGATGAGAGAAATAGCTGCGGAACTAACATAAAAATGTAAAGCTTAGTTTTAACAATTTAAAGAAAAGATATACCAGGAAATAAGTATATATAAGTAAAAAATAATTGTATGTTACGTAGATGGCTTATAATAATAATAATAAATACTATAGTTACACTACAGTGGTTACAAGAGTAGAGATCGAGCAGTTATTTATGCTCATGATACATATTAAACACTGCCACAGTTCTTAAATAAGTATGTTGTCACTTGTTCAATCACTGCCAAGAGGCAGCCTCTGATATACAAGAATATAACGGAACAGTAAATTGTTTGCACTTTGACTGGACGGCGGACACTCTACGGTCGGGTCGATACGGGTCACCATTCGCTGGTTATGACATTTCTCATTATTTATTACTTTCCTGCGAATGCTCCATATGATTAAAATAATATATTGCGACTCTATCATCGACCTACGTCATTCGGAGAAAAAAAAATGCAGAAAATCTCAAATTGAAATTCAGCCCGCCAAGCGTGGCAATCACAAAAACCCGCACACTAAATTACATCTACTTTTTATAACTTTCGAGACGTAAAACTATACAAGTCGGCTATTAGCCGCTGTAAACGCATAAGACCGTTGTAATCAGTGCGATCGAATTAAAGTAGAATACGGGGATCGTAAAGGCTTAAGCATCAGTTCCTGCTGGGCCTGAAACTTGTGCCATAAAGTTACTACTTTTGAGTTTCTCTTAAGGCCGTTCATAGTAAGATGATAAAAATAAAGGTCGCAAAACGTGTTCTTGAATGGAGGTCGCGTTTGAGAAAACACGGTATTGATCGGCCGCAGATTAAACGGGTGTCCGATACGTACCTGCTTCGCCGACCCGACTAGATGCTGGGGAATTTAAACTATTTTTTTTTTATAATTTTATCGCTATGTCGAATGCATTGTGTCATCACTCGGAATGATTATTAACGCACTTCGAGAAAATATTATATTTTTAACTCGTCAAAAAATCTGAGAAATGGGGTTGAGTCATCAGTTTCAGTAGTAATAATAATGAGTACTAGTTCAAAAGTATTATTATATATGTGGAATTTTTAATCTACTACGTAGTTACTAGTTATAATAGGTAAAGCGCAGTAAATATAGGATGTTTGCCTACGGTCTATTATACCTTCCTCAGTAGGTGCCCATGAAACATATTTTTTAGAAGATATCGGCTACAACTTTTGGCTTTTCTCGAGGTTATTGTGCTTATTATTATGCAGTTCAGCAATTGGGATGTTAGCTTATTCGTACTGCATTGTGTTAATTCTTACCACAGCCTTACAGGTTATCATCGCGTGGCCTGTCTTCGTACTCTTCTTTAGCTTAATTTGAGTTTGCGTCAATTCGAATTTTTATGTTTATATTATTATTACAAGCCTAAACTGTCCCACTGCTGGGCAAAGGCCTCCCCCAAAGACTTCCACTTTTCTCTTTCTTGTGCCACCGCTGGCCAGTCTGGCTGGTATGCCTCCAGCTTATCGCGCCAACTTTTCCTAGGCCGGCCTCGGCGACGTCGTCCATCTTCAGGTGCCCACTCAGTTGAGATCTTTGCCCAGCGATCTAGGTACATGCCGCCTACGTGACTGTATTTATTATGTTTTATAATAAAATAATATATTATGTTTATATAATAAAATAATATATTATATGTAACATAATATCTACGGACGCTTCACGTCACTCTGGCCCCGTGCTTAGTACCCGAGGGACCTGTGTTAGGGGTACTAGACAACGGAAATATATTTAAAGCTTTTATACTATGTTTATATCCATGACCCAGGAACATTGAAAAGCTTTTTGTTCCGTCGGCGGGATTCGAACCCGCGATCCCCGGCTTGAGCTACCAACGCAGAGCACTTTGGTAGCTCAAGCCGGGGTAACTTCTGCGCCACAGACGTCGTCAAAATTATTTTTTGTAATTCCATATTTTTTATTTCCAAAATTCTTGGCACAAAGTGATCATTTTCCAAAAACTTTCATAAAATCAAAATGCATGTCCAGGGCGACGACGATCCCGTCGACGCTTTAAGTTCAATTCATTCATGATACGGGAGGTATATCATTAATGGGCGGACTTGGGCTAAGTGCCAATAATATATTATAGCTAAATAGATAAACTAGGTGTAATTATTTACATTATTTATTGGCGGACGGCCTGCTACTAAGTACTAACCACACTTTCATATTGATTGTTAAACGAGTTTTAATATTTAGGCAGTCGATGGCCGTTGCATTATTATAATATGTATTTTTATTTTAAAGTGTGTTTTACTGCTAAAAACTATTAATAATAGGTGTGCATTTTTCCGTAACGTCAGCACCTGAATTAAATGACAAAGTAAACAGTGCACTGTTGGTGTATGAATATTTCTCTAATGCATGAATATTTGAGGAGAATAGAGAAGGCAGTCTCCGTAGTGGAGGCTGCGATCAATACGAGCGGTTGCGCGGTTGTGCGCGGCTGTACGCGGCTGAGCGCGACGCGCGCCGACGAAAGCGAACGCACCGGCGCGCCACCGCCCGTCGACCTCGCTGCCCTTCACCGTGTCGTCGAACCCTTGCACCCTGCATCCCGCGCCGCCCACGCGACCCCCACGAGGGCTCTACACACTTCCCCATCGCTATCTTCCTGACCCGATTTTGTATTCCAAGTGTACCGCCATTGTGCCCAAAAATTGGCCGTTAGCGTTCGGCATCGAATATAATTCTTGAGTTATGACTCATCATTTTATTTTCCTTCCTTTAAGTCTTAATCATCGTCGCCGAGGGCTCGTTCCTAGAAATCTATTTTAGGTAGCTAGCTTATAAATGCAAATCTTACAGATCAGCTACGTAGAGAAAGAAATCATTGATATGTTATACATAAATCATCTATTTCTGTAAAAACTCTACCCGTACCGATTTTAAAACTCTACGTTTGGTTAGTACCTAATATCCATACTAATTAGTAAAATCTTTGCGGGGTGCTAGCCAATGAACTTGAATTAGAGACCAACTCGACGCGTGATATTTTTAAACAATCTACGACCCTTAAATAGAACTACATTTTCATAATTTTATCCGTGACTTATGAACTTGTACTTTTCCATCCATAGATTTTTCAGAATGCGTTCTAAATTTTATAAATATTATTATTTAAAAGCCCTATTAATTATGGTTTCACATACGTCATCAGAAAAAAACGGACTATGCGAATGCCGATAAAATATTTCATGTCGATAAAATATTAAGGTCGTAAATCAAGCATAATAATGTCATCAATGGGTATTAAGTATTATGGGGGTTCTACACGGCGGGAACAAACATCACGCAAAGGTGCACTTTGATGAACTTTGGTGAACTGAGGGTGCAATCCGAATTGCACCCTCAGTTCATGACGGAAGATGGAGTGCATCAAGTTTCGTGTTTGACAAACCCAAACCATTTACAACATTAATATCTAAAATGCACCTTCAGTTCATGGGTGTAAGATTGAAAAAGTATTGCATCACCTTTGCGTGATGTTTGTTCCCGTCGTGTAAAACCCCCATTAAGAGCGATGTTGATGGGGCCTCGATTTGCCATTTCAATATGACTGCTTATTGGACGCTGTTAAGCATTTGTGTGTGATGCAACAAAAAAATCAGAGTTTGAATTATGAGTGCAGTATTACTCTTTTGATTTTAATAAATAATACTGCATTCATAACTAAAATAGTGATTTTTTGTTGGATAACACACAAATGTTGAAGAGCGTCCTATTATAAAGTTTACCCTTTTTATGTAAAAGAGTGATTTCACTACACCGAGAGTCAAATGTCCAGCGTCAGGGCTATTTTAGGCAACGTGTGGTATTCGGGGCGAGCGCTGGAATAACTTGCAAGCGCCTATTCCTGGACGCTCTATTAACGTTTCTCGATCCATATAGACTTACGATTGTCCCACATACACATTAATTTTTATATAAACCACTGTATATAATATTATGTAGGAGTAATAACTATTAATAATTATATTTTATTACACATTTTATTTTTGTCAACAGGCGAGGAGCACCCAGGACAAAAACAACGCAAAGGTTTCTTTAGAAGCCTCTGGAAGAAGTCTCGCCACTACTCGCTGGAGCACCCATGACCAAACCACTCGATTTCCCACTGTTTGACTTTGAAATCTCTACCCTAATTAAGTATTGCATTAGGGTCGAGTAAATCAAAAGTATTGTTATAAGCCAATGTAATTTTTATAGATAATATTACTATACCGTACGGATTCGATGGCTTTACTCGACTCCGGAACATTAAATTATGTTGGCCAAATGAGATAGAAATGTGTAACGTGCGTGATTGTGGCTTTCAGTATGTTAAATGTTTCCTGCAATTCCTAGCACAGGTCAGAGGAAAAACGCTTTTGATTATTGTTACTCTCGTTTCCTTTAATTTTGTACAGATGCTACTTATTGGTTTATATATTTATTTTAAATTAACGGTGAATGCCTTTATGTAATTGTTTTTATTGTAAGGATATAGGCATGTAGAAATGTAGATAACCTCGTAGTGACTTCATGCGTTTAACAAATTTTCTATAAATTTTGCTTTTCCTTTTTGAAATTTATATCAACAAACACAAATGTTTCTATCCATATTTTTACGTAGCGTTAGAAATGTACAATTATATTTGTGTGGTAATATTATTCAAGAACCAAAATCACTTTATAGGCTACCAGTTTTAACATTTTATACCAATCCTTGTATTTGAGTGTACTTAATTCTTATTATTGTAGGTTTTGTCAAAGGAAATAAAATTATGTTCATTAGCACCCTCTTGTTTCATTCTAACTCTAACGGGATGGGGCTAACAACAAAAACAGGTCATATAATACAAATCATTTATTATTAGATAGACACAGTTCCCATCGCTTATCAGAAACAATGTACAAAGCTATAGTAGTAATATCAAATATAAACAATATGCACCCTTCGATTACTGCAAGCCTTGTTTGAGGATACAGGATTATAATTGAGCGCTTTACTTTCTGCAGCTAATACATAGATTAAAAACATAATGCATCGTTTAATATTTACTACACGAGAAAATGCGGCATAAAAAAATACGGAAGCATAGCGAATTGTGTGCGAGCGCAGTACGCCACCGTGCGGCGGCCGGCGAGCGAGCCGCGCCCGCCACCGCGCCCGCGCGCGCTCGACAGGGTTACTCGCACGATGGTACCAGTGGGACTAGAGATTTGATTTAACATTGAAATGTTTTCCTTGGGTTACAGTGTCTCTCATTTGTAACAAGCCCTTACACAAAATGCTTACTTGTAATTACATATATAATTAATTATGTTTTATATCGTTACAGTAATTTCATTACGTGGTTACAACTATATTTCTTATCAAGCAGCTGTACGCGCGGTATGAATTCATGATTTGTATGTTTCCACAGTTAATTTAGGTTACGCTAAATGTTCACTTCGTTTTGGGGTGTCAGTGCTTGAAAAGAAATCTTAAAAAAATCTCTATACATCACGCTTCGAAGACCACCGAGCATAGCGGAATATGCTCCGTTGCGAAGGTCGATAAAAGCAATTTTTTATTAAAATACAAAATTCCAACCATTTTACAGAAACAATTACTTCCCGAAGTAGGTGAGCATATAAAAATATTCCAAAGTCAGCAAAGTAATTACATCTGTGAATGGTTACCGCATCAAAACGATGACGTGATAATTCATCAAATATCAAAAACAAATTATCGGTCCTTATCACTTTTATAGAATATACAAAATGCAGTTACTTATTTCCCTGTGGAAAAAATATCTTATTCTTATGATCACGGCGCGTTTCGATCTGTGGACAAAACATATTTTTCATAATGCTGCATAAAATTTAATACATCTATTTCTATAAGATATATATAATTCTCATGTCATTATTAATTAGTAACCTAACGCCTCCGAAACAGCTTCAAAAAAATGTTATATGCATAATGCATATTCTGTAGGTTCGAGAATTGGCTACATCTATTTTTAAAAGCTTATCAAAGTGGGCATGTGAGAGCTACACTATCATAAAACATACCTTTTCCATTAAACAAGTAATTTATAAAAGAAATTGTTTTAATTAATGGGTGAAAAGTATAGTAGAACTAAGACCACAACCAAAACACCTACATACCTAAGATTGCAAAAAAAAAGTAGAAATAGAACTTACCTTTAATAACCACAGTTCACTAAATAGTCTCCTAGCTTCTCCACTACTGATGCCGCCTGCTGGGGTTGGATGGGTTCTTCATACAGCGAGATAACAACCGCTACAACAAAATTATGCTCATGATAGAATGGTAAAACTATGGGCACACTATGTAAGTGGTAAGGCTAGACCAAGATGGAAAGTTCTGGTCTGTAAGAATAGAGCCAAATTTTTGCCTTTTGCACCATTGACTACAAAGTTTATGTTAGGCTATCCATTTTTGACCAGTTCTCCTTACAACATATGTCAAATAAAGTTGTGGATAGACTATCTATAAGCAGTGAAATAGGCCCTAACTAGGAGCTAATAGTGACCACCTATTAGCTCCTGTAAAAGGTGTCGTAACCAAAGATTTGATCTTTAATTAATATATATTTACTATATTTATTTAATAAAAAAATCTTTATTATTATTATCCAATTGCAATTGAATAAAAAAACAAAGCCAAGTGTTAAACTTCAGCCACCTTGTAATAACATAATACAAATTCTTAACTAAAATTTCGAAATTGAATTACTTATTATATTTTACTAGCTCTTTCCCGCGGCTTCGCATTAAGAAGTATTTTCATACAAACTTTCAACCCCTATTTCACCCTCTGGAAGTAAAACTTCTTAAAACGCTTAAAACATATTCATTTATTTTGAATCAGCAGCTCTGAAACAAAATTTTAGGTCTCTA
>JAOTAV010000001.1:3161179-3200032 GCA_026546445.1 Cyclargus thomasi | reverse complement strand
AAACGCTTAAAACATATTCTAAATGAATATGTTTTAAGCGTTTTAAGAAGTTTTTGAATCAGCAGCTCCGAAACTAAATTTTAGGTCTCTAACTTGAGAAATGAAGAACTTGCGTAAAAAAACTTTATAGAAACTTTAACCCCCTTTTCACCCTCTTAGGAGTAGAATTTCAAAAAATGCTTAAACACGTATTTATTTATTTTGAATCAGTAGCTCAGAAATAAAATGTTCATGTATGTAACTAAACAAACAACAAACTTTCATACAAACTTTAACCCCTATTTCACTCCCTTAGGGGTTAGAAGTTTTAAAATTCCTTTCTTAGCGGGTGTCTACCCAATAAAACACTCCTACTTACCAAATTTAATAGCTGTAGCTTTAACAGGTTTTGCTCGGCGAATATGAATCAGTCAGTCAGGACTTGTTATTTTATTGTTAACTATGTACTTGTTAACTATGAGAATTTACAAATTTAAATTCACAAACCTTAATCGAAAGCCGACTTTGTAATTTTTATTGGCATGCTATTATTCTTATATAATTTTTACTATTATTAATATACAAACATATGAAGATGTAATTTTATTTTAAAATATTCCTTAATCTGTCAAAAGAATGACCATTTAACAAATCAATTGCATACATAAAATAGATGTTAATATTATACATGGTGTCTGGAACGGGTTGAAATACATACCTTGTTGCGTCTTCATGCAGTGTACACCAACTTTGCCAAGTTTAGCACGTATGATGCGGTCCGTACCACTGAGGTAGATGTACCGTGATCCTGCTATCGTCACACCTCCACTTGTGAGGAGTGATTCATTTTCAAAGCCGGCCACTATTTTTGCTACCTCTTCTTTTGAAATCTGACAACAAAGTTTTCCGACAGATTAGTATAAAGAATAGTATTATAAAGTAGATAAGAATAATAGTGCTAAATAAGGAACCATAACTTTTCTCAAAAAGAATTCAACTCCTTTCTACAGGATGAAAGTATGTCCATACCAAATTTCAGCAAAATCGGTTCAGTGGTTTGGCATGTGAAGAGGTTACAGACAGATAGATAATTTTGCATTTATAATATTAGTATGAAAGTATGGATACATTAACTATTATTAGCCAAAATCATGGAGTTTTGGTGATAGTGAAAATTTGAAACTAAAATGTAACACTAAATTTCTAGGTCCCATCCACAAATCCTTATATTTTATGCCCCTATAATTTTACATGTTATTGTTTACAACATTAAAACATTGGATGCAACATGTAAATTTAGAAATGATGACATTGCTGTTTTTGTTTTGCAAAAAAGAGCAAAATTACTTTTATTTAACATTGGCTGTTGCTCGCGACTCCAATCATGTGGTAACAAAGATGAGAATTATTATTTTCCTGCTTTTTTGGAAAATTTCCGAAATTTCCTTTATTATAAACCTAACTAAGCCTGAGACCTGTCCAACAAATGCAAACCCGTCAAAATCAGTACGTGCTTTCTGAATATAGCGTCAGGAAGGAAAACCTGATTTATTTTTATATAATAGACTAGTTGATGTTCGTTGGGCGAAAATTTGAATATGACAGGAACCATACATTTTCCCGGGATAAAAAATATCCTATGTAACTAGACTTTATAACTATTAAATAAAAAAAGATTTATTTGAATCCATTGAGTAGTTCCAGAGATATTATATGTGTACAAACAGCCAAACAGATAGACAACTTTTTTTATTGATTTGTGTTTTATTACTGTTCCTAAGCCCCACATTGATTACTTTCTAAAAATATTAATCGTTCGGTCACACCAATTTTACTGTTTTATTATATGTATATAGTAAAGATTATAGAATATTAAGTATATGAATCAAAGTTGTTTTTATCACAACAAAAATTTTAAAATTTTTCAATACATGATCCATAGTTGGTATATAATTTTATAAGTAGGTAAATTATTTTGAAATACATTAATATAAATTCTTTTGGGCTTATAGCAGCAATAAAATACTATTTTCTTGTCCGAAATACAATGAGACATTGGATTTAAACCCACAATATCTATAAAAGCCAGGAACTACACCCTTTTGACTGCCCTAGTCATCAGCCAGCCAATTATGATTGTACTAGTTGTGCCCCATGGTGCTACCCGCGTAAAAAGTTACCAATGTGTTAATCCAGAATATCAGCTTGTTCCATACCAATTTCATCAAAATCGGTCCAGTCATTTAAGCATGAAGAAGTAACAAACATACACACTCACAAACTTAACAATCACATTTATTTAAAACAAAATTGTTTAGATCCAGGTGAAATTAATTGTTTTATACAAAAAAAAGCTTATTAGTGTTTCCCCTTAAATTCAATAGTTTGTCAATGTTGATAGAATCATAATAAATAGATTTTATTGTTTTTAAAAGATACAAACAAATGTGACTGTTATCTTCTCATCTCTCTCATAGAGAGTACACAATTTGTGAGTGACAAGTTTGTTTGACATTTCCGCCAAGTTATCAATCACTGCTTATCAATTAATGTTTAAAACATTACATTAGTGTAAAGTTGGGAAATAAATTTGTCAAATCATAAATTCCATCCATATAACACTTTTTAACAACTATATATATATAGTAAATTTGTCAAATCATAAATTCCATTCATATAACACCATTTAACAACTGTAAAATGTGCTATGAAATATGTTAATAATTTTGATGACAACACCAGTTTTGGTGATGGTGACCAGTTTCTTTGAAACCAGGCCAGTTATTTTACAGTGCCAAAGTATGAGCATTGTAACCGAAAGGACTCTTTATTCCTTTAACTCTCATAACCAATAATGTCAGACAACAGACAGGATTGACAAAATCATGTGCAGACTGACATTTTACATGGAATTTGAGTTTAAAACAGGGCTGAGAGAGAGGTTAGCGCCACACCGTCTCTCTTGCTATATCATGTTCGGAGTTCATCCTAACTAAACTTAATAATACACTCTTCCAACATGATAAACCCACAACAAGTCAAGAGAGTCAAGAACCACACTCTCAACCATTGCACTATCAAGCTTCAAATTTAAAAATTTAAATTTTATGATCTTTGACAGATTTATTCACAAAACAATAAAGATTAGGAGACATCTGGAGAATTAAATATTTTTTACTTTGCTATTTTTTTGAGCTTAGTCTTGCATTATAGTAAAACTACTAATTTAACCTCTTCTAAGCTGCAATTAAACCTTCAGGTATAAACATCAGCACAGTTGCAAGTGTTATTTAGCACACTAATCATGAGCAAATGATCCAAGGATATAGGCATTTTGCCCACTGGCTTACTAATAGATCACCCTCTTAAAAATCTTAAATTGCTTCAGCCTGTTGATGTTGAAGGGTCACAACTTTTAAGAATTTGAAATAAACTAAAATTAGGCAATGGAACTTACAGTTAAAAAAATCTATGGATGAAAGACACATTTACATTGTACTCATATTTCAGTAACTTAAAAAAAATCTTTTTTATAATTTTTTAAAAATTACTGATTATTTAAATTAAAACACTGGCTCTCGGACTGGAATTGAGAATATGGTTGGAAAGCACTTGGTACTGTTAGACTAACTCTAAATTTTATAATTAATTATTGCCATATTTACACCTAAAATCTAAATAACTAATAGATGCATGTTTTCATTAGTCATCAGTCTCCAAAATGTGTATGGCAGCAATATCATACAAATGACTTGACTTTTAAAGTCTGCAAGCACACATTTTATATAGACGGTGAATTTCTAATAACTCATTTTTTTTTTGTTTTTCGGTTTATTGCATATTTGGACCTATGAAAGATAGACGCATGTGGTGGCAAAAACACTTAGTTCGATATTTAGTTGGATTATACCTTAAACATGAATAACAATAACTAATAAACTCAAAGAAATAACATTGGGTTAGTTCTTTGAGTTTATTAGTTATTGACATAAATTTTGCTCACACAATGAAACATTTTTTTTTGTCTCCTGTAAAGTTGATTTTTTTTTAGTTAAAATAAATTTCCAATTCACCGCTGATATGTACACTTTAGCATTATGATGCAAGTGCATAGTCCCAAAGAAATTGTAAGGATATAAAAAAAATTAAAACAGCTGATAACAGCCCAATGATTTCTATAATAAAGTTGTGCCAATGTAACTATGATGCATATCTTTTTATACCTGCTGTTAATGTTTATTGAGATACATTATCCTGTTAGTAAGAAACCAAGTTTGCACAACTTTGGTGTATATATTCTAAAATTAGTGTCCTAAATTTCAGAGACTTTAAAGTTACGACTAGTTTTATCACTATTATAAAAATACATTTTTATACCTAATATAGGCGTATACTCCTCTAATATGCACTTGCAAAGTTGGAGTAACGCCGGCCGGCGACTTCATTTTGAACAACTTTTATAGAAATTATATCAAATGTCACTATTAATTTACTTTAAAAGCAATATCTTGAATTTATTAACACGTTTTAGATATACAGATAAACGAAATGAATTTACGTAGGTCCATTTTATCTTATTCGAATTAGTTGCTACCACATGTCGCCATCTTGTCAACTTGCCGAATTCGTCACCCACTCAGATCCAATCTACGTAATGTTTTCGCATTACGTGCACTTTAAACACATTTACACATTATTTTAAACAGAAAAAAGAACACTTAACACGTATAATTATTTTCTCAACTTACATCAAAGCCTTCCGATTTGGCCCATACATTTCCGTCGTGACCGGCAATTGCTGCCTTTGTCACACATCGGGATGCGATTAACTGTTTATCGACATAATCTTGCCAGCTCATTGTGATTGAGTTCTAATAAAATAAACTTAACTTGACTAATCCACAATCTACAACCTCGCAACGAGCAAACGCTCCACACGAACAAAAAGCACTGCCGTTTCAAAATGGCAGCGTACTCATAGACAAAATTGGCGAAGACAGGAAGTTAATGTTGTATGCTACCAACATTCAGATATGAATAAATGCTGTGCCTTCTGAACAATTTATACATTAGATGCAAACCACACGGTTGAAGATTTTAATATAAAAGACATCTTATTATTTTAAGCGACTGTCCAGAAAGGGTTGTCACATTAAACTAATAGCACAAAAAATTCTATCAACCGGCTTCCCAGCGGTGGCACGAATCGGCTAAGCCCAACGGTTGATTTGTCGACCTACTGTTTTCACACCGTATGTTTTTTATCAATCAGACCAAAAATGATACGTCAAAAATGATTGAGTTCTACATTTAAGGAGAGTTTAGCTTTTGTTTTATTATATGCAACCCTGCCGTTACTAATTTTGATTATAGACGCAATGGTGGCGTTCTTTGGAGTTTAAGGTAGACTATAGATCATAGAAAAAAAAATGATATATATATTTAAATATATATAAATTAATTTTAAATCTATGGTCTTTATTAATGCGCGAATTGCGAAAATGACAAAAATTAAAATATTGCCATAAATAAAAAAGGTTAGTTCCAGCTGTCGCCTGTCACCGCGCTAGAGTTTTTTTGCGTGGCTATAGATTATAGATCCATGAAACATTATGGATTCTAGTTTCTCTTTCTTTCACATGAAACATCTATACCTCTGTCTCAACGATTCATTGTTAATTTAAACGGAAAAAAAATATAAATTGTCAATAACTACTTCCGTCGTTTAGATCCTAAAATTTCATTTTTACTGAAATTTCTTAGAAGATCATAACTTTTAAAAATTATCAGCCTTCAATAATTCAAGCAAATTATTCTGATATTCCATAAATTGTGTGCAACAAATTTCCATTTCAAATTCTTTCACCATAGTGTAAAAAGCCATCACCAAACTTAACTTGACCTTGCTAGTTCTTTTCCGTTCAGCTACCGCGATTGGAACATGTCGTATTCTCCAGAAAGAAGGTAAGTTTTATTTTTCTCTTATAAAGGCTATTTTTATTGGAAATATTTATTGAGATGGTGATAAAGCGCTACGAAATTATAGTGAATATGTAATTTAAGTCATACATTCAGCAAAAAAAAATTATTAAAATGCCAGGGATACCGATTGCCAACATGGCGCTGGTAAGCAGAGTATTACTAATCCGGCTCTGTGCACGTGTTTTTTAATGTCGCGAAATTAATATATCCCAAAGGAAATATATTCTACACTCTAAAATGATGTCAAGGTTAAAGTATTTGTTGATAGGCGATACATGCGAATAATAGTTTTGACGGTTAACGATTTTTGCTTATTCACACTAGGCGTATCAAATTAGTTTTACCGTATCTTGTTATTATACCCGTTGCAGATCAGAAGATTGGCCGGAAGATAAGAATGGGCCAACCAAGGAGCCAGTCTATGACGGACCCCAGGGAATGGAACCTGGCGGTACTCTCGATACAAATTGGCATGAAGTCACGGAAAGCTTCGATGACATGAAATTGAAAGAAGAATTGTTGAGAGGAATTTACGCTTATGGTTTCGAAAAACCATCTGCCATTCAACAGCGCGCTATTATGCCATGCATTTTGGGTCGCGATGTGATAGCACAAGCCCAGTCTGGTACTGGCAAAACTGCTACCTTCTCAATCTCAATTCTTCAGCAAATAGACACTACTGTTCGCGAATGCCAAGCTCTTATTTTAGCACCAACTAGGGAGCTGGCTCAACAAATTCAAAAAGTATGTCATTATCTGTATATTTAAATAACTTTATTGTTATTGTAATAAACTAATAGTGAATCTTTGTTTGTAGGTCGTGATAGCCCTCGGTGACCATTTGAATGCTAAATGCCATGCATGTATTGGTGGAACCAATGTACGTGAAGATATGCGTCAATTGGAGAGTGGGGTACATGTTGTGGTGGGTACACCAGGGCGTGTATACGATATGATCACGAGACGCGCGCTACGTGCCAATACCATCAAACTGTTTGTACTAGACGAAGCTGATGAAATGTTGTCTAGGGGGTAAGTTGATTACAAAATTGCTTGTTAAATTATAATTTCACACTGGCTATTCATATTATAGTTATTGGCACTTAATAATGCATGCCCAAGGTGGATCCCTTTGAGGGAAAGTCAAGCTGCATTTAACTAAGGAAGTGAAAACATTCATGTTTTGTTGAGCAATAAACAGATAACCCTAACTGTAATGTTTTCAGATTCAAAGATCAAATCCATGATGTATTCAAAATGCTGTCAGCTGATGTGCAAGTTATTTTGCTGTCTGCTACAATGCCTGATGATGTGCTAGAAGTATCAAGGTGCTTCATGAGGGACCCTGTTCGCATTCTGGTTCAAAAGGAAGAGGTAATTTTTACATAAATTGATAAGCTGACCTTAAAGTTAAACATGCTATGATAATTATATTATGACTAATAGTGATAAAAAATTACCCATCAGTAATTTGCAATGCAATTTCAAAATACATATAAGTAATCATTCATTCAATTCTTTTTAACTTTGTTGAAATTATAGCTACAACAATGTATAGTCTACTAATCTACAAGGTGCTAATTACTGTTTGTTTTCAGTTAACCTTGGAAGGTATTAAACAATTTTTCATCTCAATTGAACAAGAAGACTGGAAATTGGATACCCTGTGTGACTTGTATGACACACTTTCCATTGCCCAGGCTGTCATTTTCTGTAACACCCGGCGTAAGGTAATTTAAATTTTATTAGCTTTTTACAAATTAGCCCTGTTAAAAAAATAAGATACCTGCTTTTACAAGTTATCATAGAAATCATGCTAGAAACTGCTGGATATATAAGACAACATTATTTTAAATCCTTATATTTTTAATAGCAAATGATATTTGCAAATCAGCTCTATTAATGAAAATTTTGTGGTTACAGGTGGACTGGCTGACTGAATCAATGCACAACCGTGATTTCACTGTGTCTGCTATGCACGGTGACATGGATCAACGTGAGCGTGAAGTTATTATGAGGCAGTTCCGTACAGGATCATCCCGAGTTCTGATCACCACTGACTTGCTTGCTCGTGGTATTGATGTACAACAAGTGTCCTGTGTCATTAACTATGATCTTCCCACCAACCGGGAAAATTACATTCACAGGTATGACAACTCATTAGTTTCTCTTATTTATATACTTTCTTTTATATGCTTAGTATTATCTTAATATATTTTTGAATTTACATTACAAGTGATGTTATAAGAAGAACACATTTTACTTTTTTTTTTGCAGAATTGGTCGAGGTGGTCGATTTGGACGTAAAGGAATTGCTATCAACTTTGTGACTGAAAATGATAAGAGAGCATTGAAGGATATTGAAGACTTTTACCATACAACTATTACTGAAATGCCCAGTGATGTGGCTAACCTCATCTAAGAAGTTAGCCCATTCCAATTTACATTTCGTGTCCTGCATTCTATTGCGATATTTATATGGTGTGAGTATTAGGAGCTGACTCCTAAGAATCGCTGTGCTGAATTTTTATTGGAACTTTAATTTGGATCAATATTTGTTTTAGTTTAATGAGTACTTTATACTATAGTAGACGTATCATTATAAGTTTAAATAACATAGTCATAGTCCCGGCAAGGCCGGATGGCCCCCATTCCGCGTAGACCTCTCTGCTTCTTGCAGAGAGGTCTCATCGGGTTCTGGAGAGGCTATTTCAATCACAAGAGCTCCAGAAGGAAATAATGTATTTGTAACCTTTTCTTTTCCATTTGTACATAATATGGTAACTGTTTTGTAATACGGTAAATAAATATAATTAAATATTCTATTTGTATTGTTATTGATGTGATAATAAGCGCTCCACTCCCGATCGGAACCTTAATTTCTTAAAAAAGGTTGTAGTTACATTGTGAAAAATTTTCTTTGCAGAAGACCTACCCACAGAGCAGTTGACACTAACTTTACACTGGACACGTGTGGAAATAATAAAATTCAATTTCCTCTTAAGTTCATTATTTTTTTTAATGCAGGTCCCTATTAAATCCTGTATTCCTTTACCATTTATTTTGAGAATTGTTTTAACATCATTTATACAAATTCATTTTGAATTGTTTTTATTTTTTGAATAAATTTTCTTGCATATAATGGATTTGGTAATTAAGGTTCCTATTTTACTGTAACCGAGGTATCTAAAGTCCAGAACATATTGTTAATCAATAATATAATATGGTACATTAATAAAGTCGAGTTCATTCCATTTCAAAGACCTTTATATTTATTATTCAAAACTATGGTCACTAACTTATGACATTATTAATTTTGTATTTAACATCACTACTTATAGAGTGGGCATAATTTAGTGTGTATGGATTAAATCATTTGAATCGAACACAGGCTTATTTGAAGGAACATCTTTTTTTAAGAATTTCTGATCAAAAAATATGGGCGCATAAACGTAAACTGCTAATGTTATAGTGTAGACTAGATACTATTAGAAATTTCTTTGCTTTTGCAATTGCTTGCTTGAATAAACAATAATAATGTTTAAACTTTAACTAACTTTGATTAGCTATCCCTTTCTGGAATATTGAAAAAGTCGCACGACATAAAGGGACAGTGAGCCTTGATAAATTAAACATTGCTTAAATATTTATATGAATACGGGGGTTATTGTTTAACAGGGCCTGATTAAGCATTATGCAGCCTAAGACGCGAGGACCAGGAGGGGTCGCTAAAATCGTGTCTTTGCCTAATGCATAGTTAATCTAGTCATCTGAAAAGCTTAGGTTGATGATTAGCGTCGATCAGAACACTAATTGATGATTCGCTGTGTATAAACAAGCATTCTCCTTGGAGATGCACCGAGACGTAGCTTTGTCAGCAGTTAATTTCTGAAACGACCTGCACACCTTAAACGTATATAGAATATGCTGCCAAAGTGATGGAAGCCGAAACTGACAAACCCGTGTTTTGATTGACCTTTGGGGTGCCTACAGGTAAACTGGCAGCGGCACTGCGGTGAGTTGTTACACCATAGGTTGCATGATCAGTTTTCCATCATTCTCACCATAGTGATGGAATTAACTTGATGTCAAACAATGTGTAACTACCGCCTAAGAAAAGAGTGTATTCACACTTAAAAGGCCGGCAACGCGCTTCGAACTCTTCTGATGTTGCGTGTGTCTATGGACGACGGTAGTTGCCTTCCAACAGGTGGCCCATAACCTGGTGTGCCTTCTTAAAATAAAAAAAATCCCATAACACACACAGTACGAATTTCCTCCATGAAAAATTCCAGAAGCACATTGACAATGTGCTTTAGTTTTTCTCTCAACAGTCATCACACTCAAAGTGAGTACGAAGAATACTATTATTAAAATATATAAAAAGCATTAATGACCAAAATTGTTATTGTGGATAATATATCATACTTCATTTGTGTTATAAACATAATTTATTGTTTTTAATAATAAATTTCAACTTGCTTTCTTGCAAAATATATTTATACAACATCAAAAAAAACAAGGTACTAAAACTTATTCAACAAGCCTAAATTAATAACAAACTATCACAATTTTATACTCCACATAAAGCAATGTTCATCACAGTCTTATAGTTTATTTAGTGTAACAGTATTATACTCTTAGTAAAATTAATTCTTATAAATAATGAGTATACTAAAATAATATACAAATATCATAAAAATGCAAACAGCAAAATAAAGAGGATCATTGACACTGGGAAGAATATGTAAACAGACATTCGAGGGTGACAAACCGACACAAGTATATTGCTATCATCATTTTTAATTCCATCTGTGGTAGGAACCTCAACAATGACTAATTCTTCACTAAACATATTAACATCAAATTCACATTCTGTCTTATTTAAGCACATTTTTGTGTCAGTAATATTTGAGTATTGAAATGTAGGTTTATATATATCAAAAATCACATGCACATCATTATTAACAAAGTCATTGTCACTGTAAAATATATAGTAGTAGTAGCCATCTGTAGACACTTCATGGACAACTTTAAGAGTGGTCGTAGTTTCTAAATACTGCGTATTGTTGCATTGTATAGAATATGGAAAAGCGTTGTTCATCAGTATATTCTCCTGATAACATTCATGTAAATTATTTTCAAAGCTGGATACTGATTTATCTATTTCAGTGGTTGCATTGTTTTGTGCATTACCCCCATGATTCACACCAGCATCTAATATAGTATTAGGATTGTGTAGGGGTAAAAATTCAGTACCTCGTTTTTGTCTTTGATCGCCAGGAATAGGAGATATGTCTTCATTTGCGTCATTGTGGTCATCACTTAATGTTTGAAAATTTACTGTTTCATTTTTAGGATTTTGAAGAGTCACAGACACATGACCATCTTTCTCAACAAGCAGTGGGTCTTTCTTGGCCTTACCACCTTCTAATATTCCACATGTATTAAATACTTTGTCTCCTTTGACAACCATGATTTTGGAGCCTTCATATCGAGAGCAGGCTTTTAATTCCACAACAGCACCAGCAAAGAGATAAAAACCCCAGTATTCTAGTGTGTCATCTGGTAAGGTCATAGACTTTCTTAACGTAACATGTCTTCTCTTCTTAGACAATGCAGGCCTACCTTTCATTTGGAATGCGTTAAAAGAAGAATTCATTTTTAGGGAATGTTTTGCACAAAATATTGAAGACTGGCCTTTATGAATTTGTATTATATCCGAATCAGACACTTTATACATAACATCAGCATATTTAATATTGCGTAAATATAAAGGCGAAATAATTAGTATCGCTGGTAAGATAGTCGTGAGTAGACAAAAAGTAATAACTCTTTGTGTTCCTCGCATCTTTTCGCCATCTGCAAATTCATAAAAAGGATTAACGAGTTCAGTATCTGAAAACTTTAGGCTTTAGTTCGTCAAATTGATTTTTACACTTTTTGAGAATTAACTATATATGTAATTATTACCAGGTTTAAGAAATCACTTTAATGTAGAGAAGATTATCGTATTAGATTCACATTTTAATGGCTTGCCATGAACGTCGACTATGACGTGATTGTTTGTTATTTTGATACCACGCTCGTTAATTATTCATCAATCAACGTTGGTAATTTTATGAATAACAAAACTGTCTATAATTTTAATTTTAAAAAAACCTCGTAGTGCTCTTCGTAATATAGTAAATTTTTGTGACAAATGACAATGATCCATCAATGATCCGTTCCTTTATAACCAGTGTGCTGACCAGGACGATCTGAACTGTATCTGACGTCCCGCTTACCAATCAAATTTCGTTCAATTTGCGTTTAACTCAAAGATATTGGTCAAATTTATGTCAAATCATACTATCTACAGCATTTTAGTATAGGATCGTACCCAAAATTAAAAACAAAACAAAGCTCACTCGCGTCAGCGATCAGCCGTCAAGACAACTTATTTCTTGGAGCTTTGACGGGGATTTCAGAGAGTGACGTTGTGTGTTTTGTATTTCTTGTTAAATTTGTGTTATTTCGGTGTTTAACGTGTGATAATAGTAGAATATCGAATATTAAACATTCGTTGACAAGTGATACAACTTCAAGAAACGTGCTATTTTGTGTTCTCCTCCAAAACTCTATCCAAAGTTTTAGTGAAGCTTCTACCGCTTTACTAAATCGACTGACTTGAATCTGATTGTATTGACGTTTTACCTTTACTCTGACTAGTAACTAGACTTCAGATGTGACAAAATTTATGTAACGTTGCTAAAAATTATTGGGACAAGAAGATTGGTTTCCCGCCTTTACTTGACACTGGCCATGGTTATAGCCAAAGCGCCATATAAATAAATAAAAAAAAATAACTTATTTCTTAAAGCTTGCAGTAATTAAGCCAAGGATTTGGAGATTAATAAGCGGCCGCGCCAGCCTATTGAAGTAAAGCGTACCAAATATTATAATAAAAAAGAATTAAAATCTTAATACATATAATTCTAGTGTGTATATGTCAATGAACACCTCTCAAACGACTGTACCAAGGATAGTAAAAAGAATACTGGAGACAAGGAAATTAAAAAAAATTACGTAAAGTTCCTTGCACTGCATTAATTTTGCTGTAGTGTGGTGGTTTAGATTCATACATTGGCCAACAGGACAACGTCGTCGTTAGGTCCACTAGTAAATATATAATAATATAATTTTTGTGTACATGTGTTTGTAACTAAATACCTCTCAAATTACTGGACCGACTTTGATGATTTTTTGTGTGTGTTCTACGGAATTTTAGAATTGCTTCGATTCACAAACCAAGACCGACTGAACAATGTCTGACGGGTCTGCTTAAAATATATTCTGCATGTTCTCATTATAATTAAGACGTGCAGTGTTTAACAGCCTTGTTTTTAAGGTTTCCTCTTTAATGGTGGCTATAAACTCTCGCCAAGACACAGCGAGACCGCCCGAGTGCGTGATGTAAATGAATGCACTTGCCTCGTCTCGCCTGTCTCTTGCCAGAGTCTCGCCACGAGACTCTCACTCGCGAGAAGTCTACCCTTTACTCTACCCGCGGTATCTTTATAACTTATGAGTGAAAAACGGCTTCGTAAAAAAACCACCATCTGCCATTCACGAGTTTAGAAATAAGGAGTCAGGCTTTTAAGTCACTCTCATCGGCCTGCACCGAATATTGTATTATAACTAATCCACGACTAGCCAGATTTGTTAAGGGTTATTGTTTACTTCAAGTTTACTTGTTGACTTAATATTACGTCCAATGTCGAAGGTAATTTTTTTTGGTCGTACATACGAGCAACTGGCCAACAACGGGTTCAAGGTGTGAGTAAACAACTTCAACTATTCTCAAGTCCCTTTGAAGACACACAAAAATTTTGCAAAATCGATCCAGTCGTTTTGGAGATGTTTAGTGACAAACAAACGTACACAAGAATTTTGTTATGCTAACCTGGTAGTATGATTACCAAAGTCAAATTTATTCAACATAACTTTTAGTAAAAGCTATACTTAAAAACTGTGTAACTCACCATTATTTTTGTTTTGAACTGAAGTGTATTGATATTCAGCATTGTAATAGGTACTGCTAGAATGTTGGTAATTTTTTACCATATTGATAATAGTTGATAATTAAAATATATATCAATATAGTTCAAATTTATTTCACGTTTATATCAAAAAATATTATTACTTTGACGTTAATATAAGACTAACTGTATGCACGCATTGTGTAATTTTAACACCTAAAAATAATTCTTACTAGTTAGATAACGTTATCACCTTAGATAATGTCAATATGTTATTTACAAAACGCATTACATATTTTATCTGTTACTTTACAATGTTAACGTTTCTATTAACGGTGTCTAATTTAACGTTTGTACGCAATTCTTTTTTTAGTCCCGCCATGTCCCGCGACACATAGTATCCGATTTTCTTTTAAGAAAAATACCATATAAAAGAAATTTCGGATAGTATGTCGGGCTTACAACAAACCATATGTTGGCACATACGATAGTATCCCTAAGTAGTCTGCATGTAGACTGTGCACAGAATAAAGTATATATCAAAGATATTTTACAACTAGATGGTGTGATAACTTATAGCGTGACCACTACAGTCTTTCTCACTTCAACCCCGCTGTGTTGCTACATTAAAAATCTTACCCAAGTCTCGGGAAATTTCTGCCGATAATCCATATTTTACTTAATATTATAAATGCGAAAGTATGTCTATCTTTCTGTTACCGTCATGCCGAAACCACTGAACTGCTTGCTTCTGAAATTTGACATTGAGATACTTTAAGTCCCGGGGAAGATATGTTCTACTCAAAGTATTATTCAAGATGTTTTACATTCGGAAAAATTTTGGCTCAACGGAGTTGCGAGCGACATCAAAATAAATCATGAGAAATAAACACGAGTATTTCAATATAAGTTTTTGTAAAAAGTAAAGTGCTATTTTTATTTATAGTACAAAATGTTATTTTGTTATAATGTAATTCGAAGTATAATTTATTTCCTATAATCAAAATCAGACTCTAAATACTCGAAGCAGGGACAAAATCCGGTTTCTCTTATCTCATTACATGGTATCTGTCTGTATGTCATGTCTTGTCAT
Organism: Cyclargus thomasi; assembly: GCA_026546445.1. Taxonomy (NCBI): domain Eukaryota; kingdom Metazoa; phylum Arthropoda; class Insecta; order Lepidoptera; family Lycaenidae; genus Cyclargus; species Cyclargus thomasi. The sequence continues at coordinate 3,184,957 of JAOTAV010000001.1, read as the reverse complement.
GAAAAATCAAAAGATCATAAACGTAATATATACTCATGATCAAGAATCAAAATCGTGAAATCCAATTAGAGTCCAATTCTAGCTGAAAACATAAGACTGTTGCGGAATAATGTTGCTAGTAAAAATAAATCCAGGGTTCAACTTATAGTAGCCAAACTATATTTTTACAGAAATAATGTTAAGGATATAAGAGTATGCTCTTATATGTAATATTTAATACTCCCGCCCCCGGACCACAAGGGCCCCCAACGTGCGTAGGAAAAATTAATAAAAAGTGTGTGCGTGTAACCTCCACGTGCAATTGAAGTACAAGTTCAGATTTAATTTGAACATTGAATTGTTTGTTATTTTTTTGTTAAATCGTGATCGATATGTCACCGGAATATAACAAGATCTTCAAGTCTATCAAATTATAAGGAAGTTTATAAGCTATCGTAGGATTCTAAAGGGAGATAATTTGTATTATTTTGACGACCTCTGTGGCGCAGAGGTTGAGCGCTTTGGTAGCTCACGCCGGGGGTCGTAGGTTCGAATCCCGCCGACGGAACAAAAAGTTTTAAAATGTTCCTGGGTCATGGATATATATTAAATATGTGTATTATATTTAATACATCTCCATGTATTGTTTATTTAACATATATTAAATATGTGTATTACAATAAAAATCTTTAATATATGTATAGTATAAAAGTATTAAATATATTTCGATTGTCTGGTACCTGTAACACAAGTCTTTCGGGTACTTAGCACGGGGCCAGATTGACGTCCATAGGTATTATTATTATATTCTTATTATACGATGCCCTGTCAAGGCACGATACGCATCTGGTTTTCAATCTTCCGCCATGAACTGAGGGTGCAATTTGTTTTGATTGCTAAACACGACCTTGATACAATCCAAATTGTACCCACAGTTAAAGGTGGAAGGTTTAAAATAGCTATACTCGATGGTGTCCATTATTATATAAAATGCACTCTCAATTCACGGCGTAACACTGAAAATGGAAGGACGCGAATATTGTTTCTTCATCAGACTTATATTTGTTCTCGCCGTGTAGAACTCACAAAAACATGCAAAATTGTCCGACCAACAGACTTTCCACAGGTGTCACCTTTGCGAAATGTTTGATCCCGCCATGTAGAAGGCCCTTAACCCGCATGAGTTATATTATATATATAGTTTATTATGTGTAGTGTATATACCCTTTATTTGTGATTCTGTGACATTACCAGACATTACCTTTATTTGTGTAATAGACCAAAATCTGTTTGTACATAATTTAAGTAAATTAAATTACGGTGAGACCTTACGACCTTTTTTTGTAAATGTGTATTAAATAAAGCGCTTATTACAAAGATACAGAGTACTGACAGGGTACAGTAGTTACTTTATCCTGTGTCTATCTATTTGATATCTATTTGTGTTTAGTGTATCATTTTAGTAGTACCTTTTATGTATGTAGTGTATTTTTAGTTTCGCAATAACATAAATATGATTTGCTGAAACAATATTCTTAATTACTAATACAACTACAACGCAACTCTATTTACCATGAATGTCTTAAAGCCGGAGCTTAAATGGATTGAAGGACGTTGTTATAGAGTAAATGATGCACATACTGATGTTTCTTCTTTTCAAGAACATGATCTATACGAAAATGGTAAGTAACTTAATTTAAAACTGTTATCATACCATGCAGTGGCGTAACTATACCGTCCTAGGCCCTTGGCAAATTCGTTTTCGTTGTACTATGTCAATCCAATACAAAAACACGTCAAGCGATTATTGTAAACAATAATTGCGCTTGCAAATTGTCTAGGGGGTCTGATCAAAGGCCCCTTCCGGCTGGGGGCCTGTGGGATTTTGCCGGCTTACCACCTTGTAGTTACGCCACTGATACCATGATAGGTATAAAGTAATTGGTCTATGTCTTAACTTACCTAACCTTATATTATAAGTACACACTTTAAAACTATTTTCGAGAGTGGGCCGAGATGTGCTGTTTGTGTTGAGCTCTGTCTGGTCTTAGCAATACTTTTTTTTTATTACCTGGCCAAAATAAAATTCATTTTGCAAATAAGTACCTGAGCATTATTTTGTTTTTGTAACTATATTAAATTTAATATGCATAATTTATTAATTATTATTTTAATGCATAAATTAAAACAGAAAATTTCTTTACACCTCAATGTAACATACTAGCTTTTTGCATATTAACATTGTGTCTATTATTTGCTAGTGCATATAGAGGAAACTGAACTGTGCACTTTTTTGTATGTGTTAATCCAGAGTATACCAACTTCTATAATAAATGCTTTTAATCAAGAAACAGAAACACACATACATACTAACTTATGCCTTATACAATTTGTATAATTTTCCAAATTTTTAAATTTTAATGTGTAATTTACAGAAATTCAATATCAGGATGAAATTGACGATGAAGATGATGAGCAAGTTGAAGTTTTCCAGATGAACAACAACAGATGTTATGTAAATTTACATGTTCCAAAGTATGTGCATCTAATTATTTTTATTGTGAAAGCTTTGTCAGAAGTTAATATATTTCTATCCATTTTTCCAGACATTATCTTGGAGCTATAATAGGAAAGAAAGGAGCTGTCAGAATGAGATTAGAACATGAAACAAGAACTGATATTAAGATACCAAGAATGGGAGAGAACAAAGATGTTACTATTTATGGATCAAGTGCATCGGTAATCAATATATCTCTAGCAGGGTGAAGGCAGAAAACATATAAAAATAAACTTGTCCTTTATGAAATTCAAAACCCTATATGTCAATGTGCCAAACACTATACTGCACTGCATTTAATAGCTTTTGTGTGTTTCTAGAATGTTAAAGCAGCCAGGAGAAAAATCAACATGATTGTGATGTCATCAAGGCTAAGGCAACGCCCTACACATTTTATATCAATCCCCCTTAATAAAAGCAATATTATTACCAATTTTGAAACATTTAAGGTAAAAAAGTCAACATTTACCATTGTTTATAAATAATTGATTTCCAAATATGTGGAAGCTATATACTTGGCTGTAGATTATAAAAAATATGTTCAAAGATTACTCCATTGTCTGTAAACCGATTTTCAAAATTTTAATCTATTTTGCTGTGCTGCTTGCTGTTGCTCTAGGCCTAGATGAACATTTCGTGTGCAAGTCCAACTCGCTCTTAGCTGATTTATAGATATTAATATAGCCTATTGCTCCGATTATTTGGTGCTCTAAATGTTTTCGATATTCGTGACTTTTATAGATCACGACATGCTCTTTTCGAATTTTTACTTTGCCACCTTGTATCTACCATAGCTATTACTCTATATAATATAGTCCTTCTGATGTTGCGAGTGCTTATGTGCGACGGTAGTTGCTTTCCATCACGTAGCCCATATGCTCGTTTGCCCCCTTAACTTATAAAATAATTGTTACCTATTTCCTGCTGCGGAACCAGTCATAGGCGAGTTTAACTTGCACTTTACTTGGTAAAGTTAACGACCACCCCCCCTGTTCAAAGCTATATATATATATATATATATATATGATCGTGCATTTTCAGGAAGACGTACTTCAGGACTTCAAAGATATTGAAGAGACTTTGTTTATAAGGTCAAGTAAATTGCATGTTACCATTGGCGTGATGTGCCTTATGGACAATGAAGAGCGGACACTTGCTTCAAAACTTTTTACTGAAGCAAAGGACAAAATTATTATGTATGTAAAATGTACATAATGCCATGCTATTAAATATACTTTTGGACTTAAGATATACACAGAAGAACCTCGACAAGCTAAAGTCTAAGGGAAATACAAAATATTTTTTGCTAAAGGGGTTTGAAGTTTTTAAAAGTACCTACTACTCCTCTTATAGCTCTAATGCGAAGGGAAAATTCTATTTTGATAAAGTTATAGAGCTTTTAACTTTTAAAGTAACCGGCGTTTAAGTTATCTATAGTACTTGAAAACTTGTGTGTCAGGTAAAATGGCCTCAAACTTAATCTTCAGCCGTTTTATCGCATATCAGCCCACCATAAATATTTTTAAGAGAATGTAATTTTTTTAACAGGCCATTAATTCGTGACCATCTTCCGTTAAATGTGAGGGTACAAGGTGTAACCAACATGAACGATGACCCGAGCGAGGCGCACGTTTTGTACGCCCGTGTGTGCGAGCAGGACGCACCACCGGGTACACTTCAGACGCTAGTTGACGCTGTAGCGCAGTACTTCCGGAAGGCTGGTATGTTCCATTATTCATTAACATATTGCTCACGTAACTTAAAAATAAAACTTTTTACGCGTCTAAATATAGATAAAAAATCACCTCACTTTGATTGGGTTTAAAAAAATCAAGGTAATATCGTCAGCGCCCGGACAAAAACGAGTAACGACAAAATAGCACTCTCATCTCCCCTATCATTATTTTCACCACCATTTTTGCCGCCCCTTATTTTCACCACCCGGGAAATTGCCCTCCCCCAAGATCTGACGACAAATGTTATTATAGTTTTAATATACATATCTATTTTCTAGGATTAATGCTGCGAGAGTTCGACCGTGATAACGTCAAAATTCATGCGACGCTTATGAATTCAAAATACAGAGCAGAGGCTCAAGACAGCGGCGACAATGATGCTAGAAGACCGACGAGACAATCTTTCGATGCATCAAAAATATTAGCTAAGTACGCTGACTACGATTTTGGCGTTGCAGAAATAACGAGCCTGCATTTGTCACAGCAACATTCTATGGGCGAGGACGGTTACTATGTAGCAACTTGTGTTATGAATATCGATTAATACATAAGAATACGATTCAATAGATTTTTGATGTTTTCTTTTTGGATCTGAAGATGATGCTCGCAAGTACGTTGCTACAAAACTCGTATCGCGCGAGAACCGTTCATTTTTCTTAGATTAAAAGTATCCTATGTCCTTCCTTGAGTTCCGGAACTCAAAGTATCTCCATACAAAATATTAGCAAAATCGGTTCTCCGTCTTGGGCGTTAAGAGGTAACAGAAAAACAGACAGTCGAACTTTTGCATTTATAATATTTGTATTGACTTCTTACTAGAAGTTGGTTTAATTGTAATAAATAATAATTAAAATAAATAATTAATAATAATAGTAAGGTTGCTCGTAACTGCGATAAGTAAAGTATTTTTATTTTTTCGTCATTCAATCTCTTTATGCTTGAACTTTATGTCTGAATGCCACTAAGTACGTGAAGTATTTTGATGAAAACTTCGCATGACTGTTAGCCATTCCGAGCGACTGTCGCAAAAGTTAACATTGCAAGGGAACGAAAATTACTACCCCTTTCATGTTACGTAAATACGTACGTAAGGTAAATTAAGTTTCTTTAAAAATTTGCTTAGTGCGAGTGGGACTTGCGCCCGAAATATTCCGTGGCATCATAAAGTAAAATTGGCATAGGTAAGAAGAGTGTTTTTTCGGCTCTATTATTAAATATTTTTTTTTAATATTTTTCTTTATTATTTGTAAATATTTAAGTTATAGTACAACCTAATAATAACTTGTGGACATTTTAAGTGCGTACCTAAATGTTGCCGTTATTGATACCTGAAGAAAGTCTCTGAGTGGGGTAGACTTAACTTAGTCTAATTCAACCCCGCTAAGATTCAAGTTTGCGCGTTGACCGCAAAAAAGACACCAATGACCATTGGTGTCTCCGAATCCCTATTTTTGGAAGCACTCTTCTAACAATCTCCCCCTGCATTGAAATACTTGGCGTTAGTATTTCGAGTGAAGTCTAGGAGACCTAAAAAGGTCTTAATAGCAATATTGCAAAGGAATTGCTCTACAATTTATTTTAGTACATTTTGTTAAAAAATCAAATAGTTTTGATAAAAAAGTTGCTTTAAAATCAATTTAAATTGATTGTGAAATTACTGTTTTGAAAAATTTATAGTTTTTTACAAGAAAAATGACAAAATTAATTCCTGTTAGCAATATTGCGAAGTGACCGTTTTAGTGCGGCAGTTCCGTTGTCATCTGGAGGGTAAGGCAAAGTTAGCCTCGAAGAAGAGCAAGACAGTAGGCACAGGTTCGCCCCCATATAGAATATTGTTCTTTCTTTTGCTCCGTGCTCAGAGAAATTCCACCTGCAACTTTTCGCCATCGACCTTCGCGGAAAATTTACAACACATCGTCTCGATGAATCGTCTTTCACAGTACGATTTTCGCGTAACTTTCTGCCCCGCACATAAACCTCAGCTTGCGACGGCCAGACTAACATTCATAAAAAGTAGTTTTTTAAATTTTAAATTATATAAAAATATCAAAGGCCTATCCATATTTAATAATATTAATAGTTCTCAAAATAAACACAAAATTAGCCAGCAGACACTGTAATGTGACGGTTAAAAAATTATAATCTAAAAGCTGATAGCAATTTTTTTTCCAAAAATATAATTAAGGCCAATTTGAGGCACTATGTTTTTGTTTATTTCTTGTAGTTGAATATTTAAAGAAGAAATAAAAATGATAAGCTAAATGTTTTAGTGGGGGTTCTAACATTGCCAGGCGCATGCCAAAATAGTTTGCGAAAATTTGTGGCAACTTGAAATTTTAATACAGGATTTTCACCACTAAACAATTAGATTCCGAGAGATATTTTTGGAAAATTTCATTTTTCTAGTTCTTTTAGCCCCGCTCCTAACCAGCCAGGTCTGCAGTTCCGTATTGGGAAATACGATGTAATAGGAGAGATACCTTACAAGGTTTCAGCTTGTCTCAAATACCTACTCAAAAATTGCTGTTAGTTCTCGGTTTATGAGGTAATTCCATCAATAAACGTCAAATATTCATTTCATAAGCAGTAATAATAAGTGCGTGGATCGGGAGCTTAATTCGTAGCGGTGAGACCCGAAGGGCGGGGAGGGCGGGCGGCAAGCGTCAGTAGAGACGCGATGGCTTTGCGGCCCGCCCGTCTGCTCTAGCTTCGCACATGAAATCGCTTTACCGTTCATTTTCTACTCGTGCTGGGACTGTAAATTGGTAAGCTGATTTTAGTCATTAATAAATATAATGTAATCCATTAATTTGTTCTTTTAAATACATAAACCGATTAGCTGTTACATTCAAAAGAACCGATGATTACTTCTCTGTAAAGTGATTGATTCTATATTATATATTTTGTACAAATTATAACGAATTTCCCTTTTTTTATTTGTAGAGTTATTATATTATATGTATGTATTATAATTTATAATGCTTACGTTCTTTTGAGACCTATTGTGTGTGTGAACCTTATTGCAAAGCAACAAGGTCGAAAAGTGATATACTAGATTCGTTCTCGTACGTCGATGATTTAACTAACTGTACTGTTTAAAATTTAAAAACGCTGTCAGACATTTAGAAATGTCTGACAGCGTTTTTTAACAATCGTCGCTATGGAAATTCTTAGAAATTGGTTGGGTTTTTATTGTGTTCATTTAAAAAAAATATATTGAATAATAAATTTAAAGTATTGATGTGACAAAGCATTTTACATGAGGAGTAATATATGCAATCAATAGTACCTACATTATTACTCGAATACATTGGTAATGGGTATATACTTTGAATTGAATTAGATACATTGACTCTACTCATTTTTTACAACCTCCTATAGTAACTTTATAAAGTTTGCTTCGTTACCTTGCATTTCGTATTCCGCACATGTCGATCCTTTCTTAGGCGATATGTGAAGAAAAATTTTATCCTGCGTTTCGTTATTCGTTTTCGTAGACCTAGTAGGTAGTATCAATATTATACTTGCAATCAAAATATAAATTTAATTGAGCGTATAAAGCGAAGTAATTTACCTCATTTTCAATTATTACAAATTTTCTGGCTCAGTTATATGGAAGGAAGGTGTAAATGATGATGTTTTAAAATGTTTATTCGTAGCTTACTAGTACACTTAGTAGGTGTGTACAAAAATAATATTCGTTGTTTTTTATTTAAACAACTAGTTTTTGCCCGCAACTTTACGCGCATGTAATTCAGAAATAACGGAATAATACGAATATTTTGGGAACATGGTTTACCTGATGTCTATACCAAAAATCAAGTCAAAAAGTTGCTTCGTTAGGGTGTTAAGAAAAAAACAAACATACATTCACATTTATAATATTAGTGGTTATGTATAAATTTTTTATTGAAAATGTAGGCTAACAAAACGATTGAAAATAGATTGCTCCTGTTCCCAGTAGCTTGGAGCTCCACACGCCAACTAGGCCAAGGTCCGCTACGAGCAGTTTAACTCATTGCGTAACCTTATTCATACTTGGGTAAGGGGGTGAAAACAAGAAGTAAGAACATTAGGAAGTTGAGGGCCTCGTTTACCACTTCCTGATGATGGCCGCCTATACGGCTTATCCGACAGATGAAGGATCTGTCAAATAAGCTGTAGATAGCCTATCACTTATTCGGAAGTGGGGTAACATGCCATAACTACATATAGAGTTCCATGGCTGTTTCGGCGCCATACTGTGTATTACAAAACATAAAATGTCGAAGAGACTGCTGTGTCAATGTTGTACAAGCATCATGAATGGTCTCAAGGTGAAGTAATTACCCTTCGTGTCATTTTAAGTCACGTTCTTCACGTTCTCATCTAATGACAACGTCATCCACGCTCCACCTAAGTGAATTTTAAGTCGGTACACTGCCGCCTCCTTGAGAACGTGCCTCGCCATTTTTGGTGCATATTATGACTAATTATAAAAAACATTTCCGAACGACGTAACTACGGTGCCTACCACCGGTTCGGGAACTAACCAGGCGAGAAGAACAGCCGTAAGAAACTCTCACAGGTCCATCTTTTACGAAAAAAACGAAAAATAACAATAAGAGTATTGTATCTGAAAGCTAATTTCACAAACAAATGAAAAATGTTTTAATTTACATAATTGTAAGTGAAAAAAAAATACAATTCATGTAATTTATTCTAAATAAAGGAAGAAAAAAAAACTACACTTACAGCTAAAGTTATGGTAACCGATAGATCTGCATACCTATTAAAAAAATAATGAAAAAAGGTATAATTTGAATCTAAAATGTTACGCAGCCTCTACATAATCGCCGATATTTGTTGTTTGTTATTCGCCACGATCATCGTGCAAGCGCCCACATAATCGAACGTAGAACTTTTTTTAAACGGGCTTTGGCCCACCACACATTTCCACCCATTGTATCTTCTGTGTTGCCAGGATCTACAGCGGTATGCAACCACGAAAACCTTTTGATCTCAGGGAGCCCGAGGGACGATCTAAAGTTGTTTTGGACCCGCAACGAAATTAATCAGAAGAATATAAGAGGACTAGGAAGTATTCAATTTCCTCCCCATACAAAGCGGGAGACAGCACAAAGTTAGAATAACCGAAAGTCAAAGAACTTAAGGGGAAGCACGACGGGAATAAAAGTCTTTTAATATTTGTGACTACTATTCTAGAGCTATGTTAGTATTGAAATTTACTGTGTTAGGCCGTAGAACTTTGTCGATTTGCCGATCAAAGAATATCGTCGGACAGAGCCAAATATGCCTACACACTCGCTCGTGTGTCATCGCCTGTATTCGCCGATCATGAAGAGGAGCCATTAAGTTACAAATAATGAAACAAACTTTGTATTTAGACGGCGGAGTCTCAAATATATGCACCCTGTAGCTAAATTGCCGCATTAAATTGCGGAGAGTTCTCCTTAACGATTGTTATCGCTCCACGGCCACGTTCATGGCTGAGAAGTGAAACGGCTTTTAATCAGTCTACTAAATTTCATTTTATTACGCAGTTTTATGAAGAAAATTTCTTTCATTTTTAAATTAAACTATCTCCATTCGATTAGATTTTTAATTTTTTGATGAAGAGGTTGTTGACTCAGCGCCGTTTGTGATATTTTAGTACTTGTACCGTATAGGAGTGGTATAACAAGTTAGAATTAGGTAGTTTTTATACAAATAGTTTCTAATATAAACATTGAGTTACAATATTAACATACTTAATAGTCTATTCATTATAACAGAACTATAAACAGTAAACCTTTTACAAAAAACCTATTAGAGGTTCTCTTTTTTATTAATCCTCACTCACTTTGTCAAGGATTCCTATTTATCAACATTTATAACCCGTAAAGGTCGTGAAAATCCTACGCTTATCCATTATAGCTTAAATTAGAATTGACGTTCGCGTTAGCGTACAGGCTGATAGCAGCTGACACGTTCACCCCGTATTCACAATTGAGACATAAGTGGAAGAAGCGGATAAGTAACATTTTATAAACTGATGGATTTTTGCGTAAATGGACGCTTTTGGGCCGGAAAATAGTTTTAATTTAAAGCAATGTGGATTTATTGTATAGCTAAATAAACAAGATAGATATTGAAATTGCTAAATTACAAGATTTATCAAAATTTTATGGGAAAATATGAGTATTTACTTGAAAGTTGTTAATTTTATTTACTCGCTTCTTCCACTTACGTCTTCGATTAGGGAATTGCGTGATGGTACGTGGCTCGACAGCAATTTTTAAGGTTTCGAACAGCTTTTCCGACGATAAACTAGAAAGTTCTTGCCACGCGTCCATAATTGATGATCGTCAACGCCCTTTTTTCCTCAAACGGAAGTCTACTTTCAATTTGGCATTCCTATGAAAGTTCTGTTTCTATGTGACTCACCGTTGCTATTGAATTTCAGCACTATGTATCATTTCACTATGAACATTACATATTGATGTCATACGCTTAAAAGATGAAAATCATTCTCTAATATTTTAATGTTTTAACATACCTATAAAATTCCTAAAAAAACATTCTAGACAAAGCCTTCTACTTAGCTTTCTAAGTTTCTAGCAGTATAAGTTTTAGACTCTAATATAACGATAGTCTGTCAAAGACAAGCAGATTACAGCAAGTTTTCGTTCACCTTGTCTGTATTATTGACATTTATTGGATACTAAATGGTGCCCGCAACTCTGTTGCGCAAAAAATCATTTTTCGTGTCGGAGCCGTACATTTTGCCGGGATGAAATGTATCCTATGTCCGACCCCGGGACTCAACGTATCTGCATACCAAATTTCAGCAAAATCGGTTGAAGGTTTAGACGTGAAGAGGTAATTAACAGACAGACAGACAACCAGACAGGTAGACAGGCACAATATAAGTATGTAAGTATTATAAGTATATACTATATGGACGGACGTATATATACGCTTAATACCACGTCAGTCTGGCCCCGTGGTAAGTACCTGAAGAACTGTTACGGGTACCAGACAACGAAAATATTTTTAATTCTTTTATACTTTACACATATTTAAGATTTGTATTATACGATACAAATATTTAATACACATCCACGTCTCAGGAACTTTAAGAACTTTCGTACCGTCGGCGGGATTCGGATCCGCGACCCCCGGCGTGGGCTACCAAGGTGCTCAACCGCTGCGCCACAGAGGTCCGCATATTATTTACTATATTATTATGCCACTGAACTTTATGAAGCTAAAGTTTAAGTCTAAATAAAGCTACAAAGTCAATAAAGTTCAACGCTTTTTTACGTAGCACTACACGTACACGTGGAGGCGATTAAAAGGAAATTATTTAAGTTCCATTTTAATATAACATCTGGGTACTTAATCAAGTTTTACACTTAGGGAAAATTATAATAATAACAAAATTCTACCTTTTATACCAGGGTAATAACACTGTCCCTACAGAAAAACCTTTGGGGCCGGGTGGAATTTGGTTAAAACTTGTATTTTCTTGGGGGAATAAAAATCAATAATGGTTAAGGACGGTCGACTGAATACCGTCGTGTGAGGTATACTCAGTAATGGTATATTTGTTTACGCTGTGGACGGTCAATTCAGGGGTGTCGACTTTACATAGTGTTGCCACTTGCCTCTACATACTTATAAATAATATGTATTTATAACAAGGTCGCTAATTTTGTTTATATTTATATGTACTTATTACTACGACTAATCTTTTTTAAGTTCATTACACATACGAGCACCTAATGTACAATCAGGGAAGTTGAAATAGATACAAGTCCTGGTTCTAAGTAATTTGGTAAGGTTATATCAAACACAGCCGACTGATCACAACTTGCAAGGACGTATACTGACAAAATGACGTAGAACCGTCAACTGACTCTCCCTCAATTTCTCCCATTATACCTTATTTGTTATAAGCGTTATAGGGTCTGTAGCCTAGTGGGTAAGACTTTTGGTTCGCACTCGAGAGGGAACAGATTCGAACCCCGGTGGAGGTGTGTACCAATGAGACATTTTTCGATCTCAAGTACATAATGCGGATGTTCATTGTGGTGGGAGAGCAATGCTTCGGCACGAATGGGCCGGCTCGAATGGAGTGATACCATGCCCACACAGAAAACGCGTAAAATGGCGTTGTGGTGTGTTTCGTATGATCGTTCAGTGAGTAAGTTTACCGGTGGCCTTACTTCCCCAATTCCCCTATCCCTATCCCCATTCCTTATTCCCTCATAAAGGCCTGCAACGCACTTGCGACTCTTCGGATAGCCCGGCTGCTCGTTTTCCCCCTAAATATCATAAAAAAAGCTCTACGTGAAAATGTACTTCTACCATCTAAGGAATTAATTCTTAGCCTGATAGCAACTTCAGTTAACTTGGTCATGTTATGACAAATTCAGCCGGCAGATCACGGCTAACATATAAATGACATTCTGACCAAACGAAGTAAACCAATCAACTGGCTGTGTATCAATTTCTTCGATGGAACATCAAATAAATTACAGTATAATTATCATAATTCGTACTCAATTTTAAAGTGTTCTCGTATGTATGAAAACAATAAAAAAAATATACACGTGAGTAACCTTAAGTATTACATATTGTGTATATTATACTACCAAATAATAAATTAATGATGTTCCCGTTTGATTCCCTTTTCCTTGTGGAATGGAATCGGGAAGTATTAAATATTTTATTCGTCCCTTCTACGTACAGCGGTCGAATTCCTGAGGTGAGCCTCTCTAATAATAAAATTTCTTGTACCCGCGCAACCGTAATAATAATAAAGAATAATAATAACACAATTAAAGCCACTTTACACAGAGTACCAATTCTGGACTCTGTTTTATATCTACTGAATACGCAATGCAATAATCCTGTATATTATAAATGCAAAATGTTTTTTTCAGTTTCTTCTAATATATTATGTCTACCGCGTGTAGTAAATCTGTGAAATGATAAATCGTGCCATAATTTTAGAAGAGAGCTTGTCCTCTCTTGAAAAGCCGGCAACGCAGTCGCCACTCTTGTGATATTGCGATCCATAGGCGACGGTAGTTGTTTTCCATTAGGTGATCCGTTAGCTCGTTTAATCGTAGCGTAAAAATTATGATCCGTACACACACAATCCAGAAGGTTGATTAAATACCTAACATTAACTACAGAGCACAATTCAAGTGAGTGATTTGTTTTGTTCTTAAAACAATAATTTGTATTATTTGTAAATAAATGGAAAATTATTCTGTCGAAAGTGAAGGCGGAGACGTCATGCAGAAAATGCAGGATGCGCGTCGCCTTGATCCGACAGCGCCAAGTCGACGACTGCTGACGTCACCCTGCTGATATTTCATATGAGTGGGTGTCTGTATTATACAGGGAGGAGGGAGACTCATATCATGGAACATTCGGTGTTTATTATAAATGCAATAACATGTTTTATAGACGTGCCTTCCAGACGTTTAATTCACTTTAGAAATCAGATCGGATATAATTTTATGATTTATAAAGTGAATTAAACGGGTAGAGGGCACGTATATATGTTATTATAAATAATTATTATTTATAAGTAATAAAAAATTATAAAGCCGTACTGCGTGCAACGTACACTCTGTTAAGTGTATAAGTTCCGACTAGCAGAGTTGTTCTATAGACCCAACTTTGAAAAATATAATGTACTTAAGTACTTAAATATGTTGAACCAAATAAATTGTTTTATTCAGTTTAAAAGAGAAGGCATACTCAAACCTAACACGATACACGTACCCCGCCAGACACTTTGTAAGGGGGCGTAGAACCCCGTAGCATGTAGCTACGACATCTCGGCTCGTACTTAGCAAGCTTGTAGCGTTATCGTGGGTGAGCATGTTAGGTTTGGTTAGGTTATTATGGACATACAAAACTCAATTACAAAGATAGCATAAACCAAATGATGTAGGTCTTTCAAATGCTCAAGTGACTACGAATAATTTTTTTCGATGGTATCTTCTATACATATTCCATTCATATTCTCGTAGCAGTTTTCGTAGCTCGATGCTACGAGATTTTAAGTACATGGTTGTGATTCCGTGTTATTATTCTTTTTATCATGTTGTATAGTTCATACCATACGTCCATGTGGAATTTTAGATTTTTAATTTAAAATTATTTACTCAAAGATAAGTAAGGGTGCAGTTTCGAACCCAGGTGGAGGCGTGTACCAATGAAACATTTTCCGATCTCAAGTACATATTACGGATTCTCATTGCCATAGGAGAGCCATGTTTCGGCGCGAATGGGTCGGCTCGACTGGAGTAATACCACGGTCTTACAGAAAACTGGCGTGAAATGGCGTTGTGCTGTGTTTCGTTTAGTGAGTGAGCCTTACCGATGGTCCAGCTTCCCTAATCCCTATTTCCATTCCCTATTCCCTCATAAAGGCCGTCAATGCACTTGCGACTCTTCGGATGCCTCGAGTGTCCATGGGCGACGGTAGTTGCTTTCCATCCCTGTCTGCTCGCTTTCCCTCAAAAAAATCATATATATTTTTTTAAAGTTTAAGAAACATATAATTTTCAGCTTCACGATAGAGCGCTTTTCGTGTCAACGAATTACAACCTCTCTGGCACGGTCCTAGTTCGTATGAAAGTTGTCGCGTCCAGGCATTTCAAAGATGTTTCTCTTGAATGCGGGGAAAACGTGCGTTGTGCTACCGCATAGCTGGCGCTGGCCCTACCAGCACGCTGGACAAGATTTCTTCGACACTCCTTCATTCCCTACCACCCCCTGCCAATAATTACCATCCTCTAACGACGTTTTATTTATGTATACCATCGTTCCTGAAATAAAACTTCGTATCAAGGTATTTTATTTTAGCCGATACTTAAAAAACTTATCCATTTAATGAAACAAATGTAGAGCCTTTAAACTATTTCTAGTATATCTTCGATTTTTGCAATTCTCGCTGTGTGTAAAATATAGTAACCATAAAGGATATGTTTTAAACTGCGAAGTAATGCGGACATTGACAGTGTGCAAAATCCTGGAATTAGAAGCCTTTGAAAGTCACAAAGTGGTTTGAAAATAATACGTGAATTATGAGAACTACCAAAGCGCCACCTGTTGGGAGCCAGTAACACTGCGTAAAGAAATGTCAGCAAAGCATGAACATCACAACCTCGACACTACCTTACTACGCTTGTTTGCCGAAGTTGAATGAAGGTTCACATCGAACGAAAATAATTTTCTTGAATGTTATATAAAAGTATAAAATGTACCGAAGTTCAGAATTAAGAGTAGTATTTTGTATGTTAAATATAATACAGTGTCATTAACCAGGTTACTAGTCTTTTACTTTTTGCATTAAAAAGAATACCTCAAAAATAATACAACAAGATTATTTACTATTACCTAGTTAGGTAATAAAAAAGTAAAACATTATTAATACTCAATTTTGCTATTGATATGTTATTACTAGATGTAATTAATATATTTAAACCTATATTAAACACATATAATTGCAACTTATGAGTAAAAAACTAAAACCGCCTAAGCGTAGCGGTAGGGCGGCGTGACGTCGAACGCCACTAGCGCCGCGGCACGCGCGTCATTCCGCAGTGCAAGCCGCGCCAAACGCACGCCGCCCGGCCTGGACCCAACACATACTAATATAACCTGAACTGTGACGTAAATGTGCTCTACTACGTCTACTAGACCGTCTTAGTACTGACATTAGAGTGTACAAACTATAAACCGTAGAGCCGTGATAACCTCGTTCGTTGCATCTATTATTCAGTGGCAAGTAACCTATAGCAAGGATGGCGCCCTTATCAGGTACGGATCTTTAAATAGACATTTCAATTCAATTACACATTCGGCTGTAAAGTTATTTCAACAATCCTCACATTTCATCCGTTATATGGACTCTGTTAAGCATTTTAGTGTTATTCGACACTAAATCAGATTCTGAATTATAAATGCGGTATTATACCTTAAGATCTGAAAGAAAAAGAATAATACTGCATTTATAAATCAAAATCAGAATTTTTGTTGTATAACACACAAATGCTTAACAACGTCCATATGTTGTTACTAGGTATGATTTAGAGGCAGATTTATTAACGAATGTGTTTTAAAAGTGAATTCATTTGTCTGCATGCATGTTATTGACAGAAAAAGTTGATGATATAGTTTATTAAAGTTGATGATATAGTTAATGTAACGATGAAAAACTTCTGCAATTATAACAGAAATTTTAAATTATATAAACGATCAAATAATATGAAATCACGTATTTGGGAATCCGCAAGAACCAAACCCAAAGTATTTAAAGTAAAGCTAATTAAGATCTTAATATGATAAATTATGAGTGTAATGTATGAAATAATAATAATGTACCGGTATTACAAATGACTATTGCCTTGACAAATGCAATAACTTAACTGCCGACGGCAATATAATGCATACAAGTAGCTATATAATGCGTCAACTTATCTTGATGAGAGTCGAGATCCTTCTTCCGTATGTTATGCAACTAAAAATGCACTGAATTCCCAATTTATTCGTACGATTGGTGTTTATCTGTTATTATTTTAAGAGATATTTACATAATTTAAATAATGATCTGATATTTTGACCAGTGGATCAAAAATGCACTGAATTCCCTACTTATTCGTACGATTGGTGTTTATCTGTTATTATTTTAAGAGAGACTTACATAATTTAAATAATGATCTGATATTTTGACCAGTGGGTCAACTACCAATTATATAAAATAAGTAAAGTAATATTTTTGAATAGTAAATGCGATTAATTTGTATTACTATTATACTGACATGTGAAACTTAATAAATAACCAAAGGCTCTCTTCGAAAACTATACTTTTATTGTTTGCAAACGGAGGATTTGAATTTCATTTCTTTTGTTTTAAAATGTTGTGCAGGATGGATAAAAAATTTAAAATATCGAGGTTGAAAAAACAATTTCCGTTATAAAAAGCAGCCGTCGGGGCCGCAAGTTTTCGTAATTGGAGTGGTGCTTGTTCGTGGCTCAATGTAGATTAATATATTACATTTGAGCCGGGATTCCATCATATTATGTTCTCTCGTAGTTACCATAGAGAAATTATACTTATATAAAATAATTGGCCTATGGTAGCTACTTAATACTTCTAATTTAAACAGTTTAAATTAAAAGTATTTAGCTCTTCCGGTCCGCCCTCGCGTTCTTGCATTATTCAAATTAAAATGTTTAGGGCCTGGTTCACCGCTTACTGATAGTCTATTTATTTGACAGATATAACTTTTTTTGACAGATTTTGTATGGAAAATCTGTCAATAAAGTTGGGGATAGCCTAATAGAAACGTTAACAGTACGCGGTGAAACAGGCCTTTAACCTTCCAGTTAGAATAAGATGTGTGTTTCCGACAGAAAGATCTTGATGTAATAAAAAATTGCCTACAACTAGGTTAATTACAACCCCCAAACATCAGTTGTTGTCCCAAAATAAACTCTCAATCTGACGCGATTCAGGTTACATGATTTTTGCTTCGACACGCTATATTAAAATTAACTACGTTTTCGAAATTTGAGATTGACTGCTTATATTGACAAACAATCAATCACACTTAAACTAAGTCTAATTTAAACATTGAATCTATAGGTACTGTATAAAACACATATACTAATCCATCGTGAAGAATAAATTGGAGAAGATACTTTACTTTAATAAAGTATTTTTAAGTTTACCATTATTTGGCATTTGTAACCTTTTCAAATTGTCTTTAAAAACAATGTTAACCCTTGTTACAACCTGGATAAAAGCACTACTTAAAAACAGTAAGCTTCATCACAGCACTCGTATTACAAAAGGCATTCGTTAACCATGAAAGTATTTAACTTTTATTATATCCAGACTGAAAGCAGGAACGAAGTGCTGAAACTACGTGTAGGGCTGTCGTGCTTCAGATCGATAAGACTACAGATTCAGCGTTCTGCAAGCCTAAAAGCGCAGAAACATCCATAGCAATAACTAATTATTATGGGCGTCAGTTCGATAAGCCAAATTAAGTTGTTTTTAAACCAGTTCTAAATAAATTTTTAATACCCACGGTTTGTCATACTTGGCTTGTTTTGGTTTTTAGGCCTTACATATAAACAATAATAAACAGCAAAATATAGCCTCCTCCTATAGACCTAAGGTTCAGCGTGGGTTATGAACAAACGAAGGAATCGAAATTGTCTCTTATCTAACACAGTTCAGTGGGCTTGGGTATTTTTTTTATTTCCTACCTTAACATACCTTTACAAAGCCTAGTCGGATATGATGTCGCCAGCTGTACTTGGAAAGTGTGATCCGGAAGACCATTGCGACCTGCAATACTTCAAGATGAGAACGTATTTCCTATCGAAAGCATGTGGCAATTCCTTTCCGTGTCCTCCTCTCTACTCCTCATTAAAAAAAGCATTCCTCTTATACTTAGACATCATGATCTATAGACCTAAATATTACACTTTCTTTTATATTCAAATGTAGTTGCGATATTCTGGAGTAGGCACTGTCTGGAGAATGGAGATTGTAGTGTCTACTTAGTTATGCAAAAATGTTTTGCCGCCAGTCGTATTATGTATATTACATTTTCTATTTATAACCTCTACTATCCAGCATTTGTATTACACCTTTATTTTGTTCGGAAAACCTGCGATTTCTAACCAGCTTTGACCATGTATTTAATGTTTTTAATAAGTCCTAACTACAAATTATATATTTTTGATGATATTGGATCAAAATTTTAAATACATAAAGCGTATAAAAAACCTAATATCAGTATCATATTTTTGACATTATATGGAGCCTGCTTTATGTAGGTGTTGCAGTACAAATAGTGCCACAGTTCTGCATCGCGTTATCGAACTGTTTACAATGAAATACCAATTTTAGTAAATTTATATGAGCACAATGAGAGGAAATCCAGTTCATTGTATCAGGAATCAGGCTAATACTCTATTATAATGCCTATCAAAGTTGAGCGCAGGGATTAATAATGTTAAACTAGGCCGTCTGGGTAAAAGCTGGGGGACTAATTAATTAATCCTGATAGGTGATACTAATCCTGTGGCTGGCAGATATAGCTGAGAAGGGACGGACTGTATATACAGTATAATATACCTTTTAATATTGAAAGGTATATTAAGCCACCTGCCACAAAAATGTAGTAATTTTGGTCCTAGTCACAAGATTGGTAGATGTAATAAGATTGCAGTAAATCATCTGATTGTATATTTTTTTTATGGAAAAAGTAAAATTATTAAATTAATTCTTACAACAATTCTCAATAACAGACGCAGTTTTTTAATTACGCTTAAAACTAGTTCGGAAAAAACAAGCTGATGGCAAAAGCTAGAAATATAGCAAAACTCTGAAGTAAATCGAAACTTTCTTATCGATAAATGTAGTCGTGGCTTTTAGATTTAATCTGATTCAGAGACGAGGTTTTCCTTTGATGAGGAAAGCGAGTTCAGTAAATACCTACAAAAGATAGCTTTAACTTACGTACGTCAAAGCTAGCTTCGATGTTAAATTGCCTTAAGCAAAAAACTATGTTTAAAAAATATGTATCATATAATATTATGTGGATTTATGACTTAGGTTGTACACAAACTAGAATTAATTAATTATGAGGCATAATATTTTTTATGTTTTAAGGGAGCATGAGCATTTGTTTGTAAGGACCTTAGTTTGATTCTTAAGAATATACTTGCGTGGATAGTAAATACACAGAATAAAGGGTTTCATACTTAATATAACTCGGGAAAAGTTTACGACCAGAAATATAAGTTGCGGTAAAGTATAATACAAAGTCAAACAATATGGGGCGGATTCTCGCAAAAAATGTCGCCATCGTGTCTCTATATGAGGCTGATATTCAACAAAAGCCGCACAATACTGCACAGACAGACTAAAGTAGGCCAAGTTATTTCCTATAAAGACAGACTCGGAGCACAATCGTAGAATCTTAATTAGGTATTATTTAATAGAGTGCCCCTTCTGTTAGAACTGCGTACCCTTTTCATCTGTTTACGTCGTTTTGTTTGTAGCCTGTTACCTGTATTTACAGGTTTAATAACAGAATAAAGATTTAAATATATAGTTTAGAGTCTAAAATATATATTTAAGTCTACATTTTATTATTTAACGAGTGTACTTGTTACCATTTCACGTAAAACACCTACTCAGTACTCATCATTAAAGAGCTCGTGGATCTACCAAAGCTTTATCTGTGCCGACAAGCATTAGTACTTGGATAGTTATGGGGTGAAAAATTACGCTTTTTTGCCTGGTTATGTAGGTAAGGCCGAGGAAAAAATGTAGTCATTGTAATTGAGCAGTACAAGAAGGAATTTAAACGCTATGCTAAGAGAATTTCGTAGACGTCTACAAAATAGTTCTCACCATGTAAAACAAAAGCAATTTAGTATTTAATTATATTTAGGGGGCAAACGAGCAGATGGCCGGTTACCTGATGGAAAGCAACTGCCGTTGCCACTGGACACTCGCGACATCTGAAGAGTCGCAAGTGCGTTGCAGGCTTTTATGAGGTAATAGGGATAGGGGATTAGAGAAGTTGGGCCACTGGTAAACTAACTCACTTAATGAAATACAGCACAACGCCGTTTCAAGCCAGTTTTCTGTGAGGCCGTGGTATCACTCCGGTCGAGCCGACCCATTTAGCTCTCGAGTGCGAGCCAAAGGTTTTACCCGTTAGGCTACGGACGCTCTAAAAATAATTTGATTGTTCATTTGTATGATATCATAGCACAGACTTTAAAACGAATAAAGCAAATTTTATTGAAAAATTTTACAAATATAGAATTGACAGTATGGTGGTTGAGTAGGGAAGTAAAACAGTAGCTAATAACATGTAAAGAAACAGCGGTTAAAAACAGTCGGTACCCGCCTCGCACTTCAATGTTCTTTCATTGTTTTTCTTTGGTTTTGTGGCGTAATGTAATTAAATTTTCATTATCATTTAAGCACTCGTACTCAATGGCGTGAAGAGGGCGGCGGGCGCGACGAACCGTGCACCTATTTACGACCCCTGTGGCCCATTTACTCAGTACCACCTACTGCCTTTATTACAATAATGAATTTTGTTTAAGCGAGACATTTCCAAAGTTATTTGCCCTAAATTTTTAACTACATCTACTATTAACTTTTTTTGTATCTTCGAATTATCGACTTGTGATTTGCAAAGTGATTTGAGCAGAAAATTATTGGTTTTTTGTGTTATACAACATTAGGTGTCTAAAAAGTACCAAATTTTCATATAATTTTAGCATAATTTTAATAGAAAATAAAGCAAGATTTGCATAAAGGTTCAGGCAGCCTCCTTTGTGCCTGGATGTTTTGTTTGGATGAGAGCGTTTTGATGGCTAAGTGCACGTGTGGACGAACTCAGAAAGGCCTGAAAAAAGAATAAAAGCTTTAAGAGCAAAGAGTTCACCTCCCTTTTCAGGTTCACCTCAATTGCTATTCTATTTGTTTTGAATTGGGCATAGCTACATGAATAGGTATTGAGCTAAATTCGAACATTGTATTTTGGTGAAGCAGATCAAAAGAGGGTAAATTATTTAAAAAATAAATTAATAGATTCAGAGTTCAAGTACAAAATAATAATTTACAACATACTATAAATGTTAATGGTTGTTAAATAGACATATACCAATATGTATCTACTCAGTAAATACTAAATAATTCTTTAATTTAAAACATTTAAATATATGGTTAGTCAAAAAGGTAGACAAAGGCCTACCTAAGGTTTGTAGGTGCGAAAAAAATAAAATTTAAATAGCATAGAATGTCTTGCTACTTTAAATAATTGATGGAAATGTACCAATTACAAAATCAGGCTGACAACAATATATCAACATCATCAGCGAAATTAACTTGAAGGCGGATCGAGTCAAGTAAACGTTAGTCATGGTATTTTAGGCTTGACATAACCCGACCAAAGTACGTAGGTCCACCATCTGGCTATAAACCCACTTCTGATACAAAATTATAAAAATTCGTTCTGACAACGTGAAAATAGGATACATTGGTGTAAGCACACTATTAAAATCCTTTTTATACTCGCCCCGTAGATACAATGTCAAGTTAGTTGGTGTAATTGTGGGCTGACGCTGAGTGCCACTCAATAAACTACGATATTGGGTCAAACGCGTTTTCCAACATGAATAACAAGCTCGCTTCTAATACTGGAAATCTGAGGTACACCCATACATCCCCAACACAAAACACTTCGAGCGAATATTTTTAATGAATGAAATGCTTATACAAGTATTTCCATTGTCCTCGATTGTTAAAATTACGTAACGCAATTTTAAACGGAAAAGTATAAACTTTTCCGTGCCAATCGATCCTAAACTTGTAAGCGAGTAACTTGTCAGGCTACAGTGCAAATTTGATACCTTATGGGCAGGTAGGTACGATAGTGCATATTCGCTTACACGTCCTATAGCTAATGAGCTGCTAAACAGTAGCGGCGTCAGGACGGAGGAGACTAGACGGCCGGGGTGCCAAGTAAAATGGGGTGCTCCGTGCCGCACGGCATATAGACTGACCGTTTATTTCGTGTATATTTGAATTTAGTTAAGAAGGTGTAAAAGGAATCTCGCCATTTATGCATTCGCTCAAGATTGGCGTATGGTTCTTTAACCCTCTGTCAAAAAATTTATGAGTTCCATACAAAATTGTAAACGTGTTGTGTGTCTTTGTTGTTGAAAACCGTGGTTTGTATAGAAATTGAACATAGGGTTAATGAACCATACCACCAATCTTCAGCGAAGTCGCTATAGAGCACTGGTAGGGCTTACACCGGCCCTGCTGCTAAACCTATATATTTCTTGGGGCTTGATGATAAATGATTATAAAAACAAGCACGTTTATGCTGGTCACGCGCACCTAATTGCCTCATCACTCGTTAACTTTTTAGGCCTGTCGTCTGCTCTTTTGTGACAGTGTTAAAATTCTCATTGATATACACATAATCTATGCTTGATTAATTGCATTTTTGAAGTAGAAGTTGAATTTCGACAAACTGTGAGTATAAATTTAGGTATTCAATAAATCTTAGAGGTAGTATGCGATGAGGAAGTTCTGTTAAAATAGTAGATACAACACCCGTATAATTGTAGTAAATTGTAACTACTATTTGAGTTATCTACTTATTTCAGGAGTACATTTTAATATTAACAGCAGTATTACCAGAAACAATTGAAATAAATAATAAATGTAGAGGCGTCGGGTTCTACTCACCTGACTGAGAGTTAAAAATTCAAGCTTCTTACGCACTCTGAAAAGAAAAGTAATTTGCATTTTTTGCATTTGTTAACCGACTTCCAAAAACGAGGAGGTTATTATGTTCGGCTGTAGATATATATATTTTTTTTATGTATGTTCAACCATAGCTCCGCCGTTTGTGAACCGATTTTCAAAATTTTTGCTTTGTT
>JAOTAV010000001.1:3086521-3161079 GCA_026546445.1 Cyclargus thomasi | reverse complement strand
GACTTCAAAATTATGAAGATTGTGTACAGAAATAGGCTGATGCCTCACCGAATTCTGAAACAGGCACTATTAAAGAAAAAATTTTATTTAATACTTTTTAGTTTGTTTTGTACTATTTTAGTTTTTTCCTTTGGAAGTCGGTTTTTTTACTCGAGTTAATAAAACACGAGAAAGTAATAAACACAGTTATACTCGATAGAATTAAAATCAAAACATTACTCAGCATTTCCCTAGAGCCTGAGAATCGCTAATCTAAATTTTATATTCCACGTGTGACGATACTCAAGCTTAATGAAACTTTTATTTAAAGTTGTTGAGGTTTTAAAAGTTAATTGATGAAACACTAGCTTTTAGCCACGGCTTCGCTCGCGTGGAACTAAAGTAAAAGGAAGAGAGAGTAGAGCAAGTTATTGAGCTTGCGTACGGCAAGTTTCTATGAATCCGCCCAGTAAAATATGATTACCAAGAAACATTGATTATACTAAAAATTTTATCACTCGTGGCTCGTATAGGGGTAATAAAAGTGGGCAGTAACAGTAGCCACACTGCTACGTCACTACCATGTCACGGCCCACGTGCCAATCCCAGTCAAATATTTATTTAACCTATGACCGTAAATAAGTGGATTTCAAATTATGTTATGTCGCTTGCCTAATATATACATAAAAAAAATATACACAGCCGAACATATAACCTCCTCATTTTTGGAAGTCGGTTAATAACTAAAATCATTGCTTGTTTCACAATTCACATCATGGTGATCATAGCTGCTATCATTACTTTAAGAATGGCTGTAAAAAGTTGGTACCTAGGTACTAATTGTCTGTTGATACTATTTGAGAAATACGAGTATTTTAAACTCTTTCTTACTGAAACAGTTGCACTGTAAAACTTTGTAAGATTATGAAGAGTTAACTGGGCTACTGAGCGTTCGTGTACTTGAGCTGCTCGACAATGTAGTGGCCATTATATGGGAAAAAGGGCGAGGGCAGACTTTAGGTCACGCCACCGCCACCCAGCGAGATATAAATAAACATTATAACACTAAGAGGATTATCATTTTAAATGAATCGTTAGAAAGTAATTGGATTATGTTTTATGTAACATTATGAAATGACTTATTACGTTTAGAGAGCATGGATTATTGGAAATTGTTCGATAAATATTTAGCAGTTTTCTCAGACTTATAAGACCGAGCACAAATGGTAAATCACACGAATCGTGGAAAGAGAGCCCCGTATGAAATGTCTCACGAGAAAAATGTTGTCATGTCAATACATTTTTATACTAGCGTTTTCTCGCAGCTTCACTCACATTAAGTATTTTATACTATTTTATATAGTATATTATACAAACTCTTCATTTTTAATATTATATATAGTGTATTATACAAACTTTCATACCCTATTTCATTTGGGAGTAAAATTTCATAAAACGCTTAGACACGTATTTATTTATTTTGAACTAGCATCCGCCCGCGACTCTGTCTGCGCGGTTGTCGGTCTTTGCGTGGATGGTTTATTTCTCCATTTTGAGTAACTATGAAAATGACATCTTATAAATATCTATTGGACCCAAATACGGCGTTCAAGCCAAATCCGACTTTCGGCGCTATAGGTTATGGCGCTGAGTCCAATGCGGGACAACGCAACGTGTGTTCGCGGTTCTACAGAACAACGACTATGGATAAAATTGAAAAATTAAGATTTTTGTATGTATTTTTCCAGGACAAAAAGTATCCCATTTTATGCCCAGGATAATAAGGTATAATTATACTAAGGGTAATAAGTTTCGAAATTGAACCGTTAGTTTTCACGTGATGCCTGAACATACAGACGGACAGACAAAAGATTTTTTTATCACATATTTGGGTTTGGTAGGTACCAAAGGTTTGGTGGATAGGTATCCACCCCCTGCTTTTTATTTTTTCAATATTTTCAATGTACAGAATTGACTCTTCTACAGATTTATTATATTATGTATAGTTACTCAATAATCATAAATTCTACTGCGATACCGCTAAGGCTTAAAAGATATAACATCTAAATTATTGTTTTCAATATACTGACTACCGGAGGGATTTGGGGAAATCGAGGGGGTTGGTTCGCTTTTACAGTCGATAGACTGGCAAAGAGTTTTATTGTTCAATTTGTGCTACGTCACTGCCTCGCCTGCGACCGCGGCGCGCCCGCCCGCCCGAACTAAATATTTACGAAATAATAACTGTTTTAATATTTCAAATTGGTATTAGGCTTAATAATGACGATTATAGGTTGCACAGCAAATTCTGTGTAAAAATGTGGTACAGTTCCTACAGACACATCTATTTAAATGACGCGTAGCTCATCCAAGCTAGATGTTCTAAGCTAAAAATTATGCGAAATTCGTAGGCACAACAATGAATACAGTAGGTACAACAACTATTTTATGTATGTATATACTATAAAACCATTGTTACGGAAATTATGGTGAAGCTTTGCACTCAGTTTGAATGTTGTCTGAAAAACGTAATAACTTTTTCATCATTTTAAATGAATGTTTTAAAGCAGTTAAACTCATTTAACATCTACATAAAGTTTAAACGTAAAGTTTTTGAGGATGGAAACTATTTTTACGAGTGTCTCTTGACACCTATTGACACCTTTTAGTGTGGAGTATAAAATTAAAATTCTGTAAGAGCTCGCTGCAAAAGAACTAGGGTGGCTCGAGACGTATCTTCTGCTCTACAATTTTTTATAAAAGTTGAGAATTTACGAGCTTAAAGGATTTAGATAAATTCTCCGAATTTTGAGGAGAAATACGTCAGATGATTATTAGAAGTTCGTCGACAAATATTTTTAAAACATAACACTTTTGTATATTGTATCGGAACTATCGTATACTTTACCAAATCTTACTTTTTGGTAGCATTTATTTGGGATGTTTCTTAGGAAATCAAAATCACCACATGTTTCTATATAAAACTCGTGGAGTCCCGTCGATGGATCCCGTTATCATGACACCACTTTTGTGTAAATGGTACCAAATTCGAGTCCTTCCTAATACAACAAAGAAAAAAATCAAAAATCCGTTCACAAACGGCTGAGCAATCTTTGAACATCCAAAAAAATTATATATATACACAGACGAACATAGCACCTCCTCGTTTTTGGAAGTTGGTTAAAAACACAGGTCAAGTCTCGATTGAGCTGCTTGTATATTTCTAAAAAGTTATAAAATCTAGACAAAGGCGTGACAAGTCAAAGGCTCCTTTCTGTGATTTGTTTATTGTTATAGTTAATGTAATACAACTGGCCGTTGACTTGTACCCACTAACGAATAAAGAATATATCACAGGCCAGTCATATAACATTAACTATAATAGTAAACAAAAGCAGTTCAACCGAGACTTGGACTGTTTTTTACGGAATGTTTTTGGTGGGATATTTATGTACACAATCCCACAGTAGATTAAAAAAATTAATCACAAGAAAGTGTTAGTATTAATTTGGGGAATGCGAGGATGGCGGTTTTCACCACGCCTAATTGAACAACTTTAAACAATGTCTGCTCCTGTAACTAACAGCTGTAAACCAGAATTGCTTTATTTGGGGGTCTTTCGGTAATTGGGTAGCGAATAATCTAATAAGGATCGAGTTTCTAGTTTGTTCTTACAATTTTCTCTAGTTTCTTAAGTAATACAGCACTAAACTATAGTGGGAACAATTTTGTACATTCAAAAATATAGCTACAATAAATTGAGCTTAACATAAAGCTGACCGCTTTATGTTGAGCTGAATAAAACAAGGACGAAATGTAGGGTGCCTACGGCTAGGCTCAAAAAAGCAATCCGCTGGCAACATGCCATATTTCCAACATCTACTTTTGCCTACGTATCACTTAATATTCGGTCATTTCTATAACAGGAAAATATGATAGTGATAATAATTTTCGTTATTGTGTTGAAATCACAGAGCCAAATCACAAAATTTGCAATTTTACACCTAAAAATTTAAAACACATCAATTTTCAAAATTTGAAATAATATGATGTCATGAAACTGAGGACCCCCCCGCTCCTTTGTCGCACCACGTCACACTTCGACAAACAGCACAACACTATTCACGTCAGTTCTCTATATGGCTGTAGGATGGCTACGGTAGAGCCGGCCCATTCTAAGCCTAGCCTCCACTTGGGTTCGAAGTTCGAACTTAGCACTTTTTTGAGTGAAAACCAAAATGTCTACCCATTAGGCCACGGACGATTTAAAGGTAACAAAAATATCACTTAAAATAAGTCTAAACATTTTGGTCATCGAGGCGGATAGAAAATTATCTATATATGGATTATGGATGAATTATGTTCCCAAAATACGCATGATGAAATCCGCGGGTAAAAGCTAGAGTAGATATAAACAAATTTAAATATTATTATGGTCGGTTCAAAATAAACTGGCAAGGAATTTTATACATATTTTGTCATTACCTATGAAATTTGTACTATAAAATTAGGTCTCACTCTGTATAAACACTATGAGAAGCTATATTTATTTATTAGTCTTCAGATTTGAGTTATTATTCGCTTCTTTGAATACTGAGTAATGTAAGCAATCGTTAAATGACCTTGGAGCTAACCTAACCCACCATAATAACATTATGGTGCTTAATATCGATTTCTTGAATGCCACGTCCTCTAAGCTCCTACACGTTATAGAAACCCTAAGAAAACTTCGAAAGAATTTATTTGAACTACAGAAATTATATGACACAACTAGTTGGTGCCCGAAACTTCGTTGCGCAAAAATTTATTTATCACGCAGGAACAGTGCATTTTCCCGGAATCTTATATATCTCTATCTTATATATTGCCCAGACCTAATTGCTATTTAACAAAAAAGATTTATTAAAATCCGTCTAGTAGTTCCTTTGAAATTAGCGCGTACAAACAGTCAAACAATCCTGGAATAAAAAATTCTGATTCAGACTATTTTTTGTCGATATGTGTTTTATTACTGTTCCTTAGCACCGCCACATTGATTATTTTGTAAGTCTGTGCCCTAAGAGTCAGATTTTTTTCTGAATGAATATACATAATATTACTAAAACTATAAGCAAAAAATAAGGCTGAGTGCGAGTTGGACTCGCGAATGAAAGACTCCTTACCAATAAAGAGCTAAAAATTGCGAAAACTTTTTTCTGAAAGTTGAACAGC
Organism: Cyclargus thomasi; assembly: GCA_026546445.1. Classification (NCBI taxonomy): domain Eukaryota; kingdom Metazoa; phylum Arthropoda; class Insecta; order Lepidoptera; family Lycaenidae; genus Cyclargus; species Cyclargus thomasi. Next base: position 3,155,889 of record JAOTAV010000001.1, on the reverse strand, counting down.
TTTAAATGGTCACGACATTGCATCTGCAGCGCGATGCAGACTTACTGCTGCGCCATCTGGTATCAATAGAACGCAAAAGGTCAAAAAAGTTTGGGGTATTATAATTATTTTGTTTTTAATATCTATTATTAAAACGACAACAGAAATACATATTCTCTGAAAATTTCATGCTGCAATCCAAGCCTGAAGCTCTTATAGTTTTTCCGTAAAGTGTACCACAAATATTTTCTGAGAGTGGAATATAGAAGGCTTGCTTCGCTTGCCCAATGGACGATTGGTTGTATTACAAAAAACTAAAGATAACAATTTTCATTTTTCCTACCTTAATATGCAATATTCGATTGAATTTCCCAATCCACTTTTTTGCGCAGCAAGGTTGAATGCCATTTTTTTAAGATACAATTCATCTGTTGTCTGTACTATTGATCTGATCTGAATACGATTCAAATTTCTATACTTATTTACTTGTTCCATGTCACCAAAATTACGGAATCAATGTTGATTAAATCAAGGAATATTCTTGTTTTTCTTGATAATTTAGTTGAAAAATTGTATTTTCTAACACCTCAAACCAAATTCTACGAAAAACTTTTTTCACCAAACTTAGATAAAATGCGAGTTGTAGAAATCTACTCATTTATGTCTTTCCTATCCTTTTCTTCCCGATACACGTTCGCGATTGGTAAATGTATTAGACTTTCTATTTCACAATCATAACTTGAACTTCAGAGTTGTATCTTGATTGTTAAGTACCAAAGAGTGTAGGAGTAAAATTATATACATCGGCCGTTGCGATACAAATTTGTGCTACAGAAATTATTATTTGCCATCAATACGTGCTCTGTCAAAATCTTCTCAATAATTTTTTTCTTTGTAACCTGAATTTTTGTTATTATAAAATATGACATCTTTTCCAGGAAACTAGGTTTTTCCAATGAAAAAAAAATCCTCTACTTAAGAGTCGAACGAGTTGTAGGGTCAATATGTTCTGATTACTACTTACTGTTTTCATTATTTGTTTCCAGGTAACAATGAGGATTCAACAAGCGAATATAAATGGTAATGAAACAAAGTATAAGGAAAACACCGCGGACTTCGAGCTATGCAACAGTGGTAGAAATGAAAGTGACAATCTAAACGAAAATAACGACAATGATTATGTTGCATATAAAAATTATAAAAATAAATTACCACTAACTCAAGAAAATACAGATAATGAAATAACAAGCATCATCGACTGTTGTAATACTACTCAACATTCTGATGAAAAATTAGTTTGTAATCAGCAGTACAGAATCAATGTAATTAATAAAAGCAAAAGTAGAGAAAGTATTACAGAAAATCAAAATGATAACAAAAGCTTAACAAAAAAGCTACAGGGTAAGAACTACTTCAGTTATAGAAAGTAGCTTCTTATTTATCGAAAAAGTTTCAAGTAATGCGTTGGTTAGATAATCATCTAACAAACGTTTTATTTTGTTTTCAGATAAGTACATTACATATGGCACAAATGTAGCAGTAAGCACCAGAGAAGAAATAACTTTGATATCACCAAGGACCGATGAAATGTCACAAAAAAGTTTAAACTCTGTCATCCGAGGTATAGTGAATCCGAACTACCCAGGATTTCAACATTTAGCTCACACGTTACAGGTATATAAAATTAAAGGTATTTAAATTACATATTTCATTAAATGTTGTACAATAATATTTTTAATATTTTAAACATAACATAACCGTAATAAAATATTGCTTATTCAGAACTTTTCCGCAAATATAGAACACTTTGATCAATCAGAAAACGATATGACGGATGACGACATAGAGGCAGATATTATGGATCCTCATAATTTGAATACCGAAGAATTATCGACAGTAATAAATGGTAATCAGGAAATGATGAGCATAGATATGGATAGCACAGTATCCTATGGAAAAATTTCTGATAATAGTAACAGTACGGACTCTTTTGATCAAATGCCAGATCTTTTAAAAACAATTAATAAAAACAACAATAATGATGTTTTGAATGACTGTACAACAACTGATATTGAGAATAATTTTAATACAAAGGACATAATAGGCGATTTCAACAAAGAAATCGAAGATGAAATAAGAACACTCCTTAACTATAACATTAACATAGAGGATGATTTACAAGAACTCCGAAATGACATTAAGGAAACATTTTCTAAGCCTATAGAAAATACAATCAATAACATAAGTGATGTTGTTAATGATGTGATAAAAAAATTGGTGGAAAACCAAGAAGGGGATAAAAATGACGCCTTAGTAATACCAGAGACTGTAGATGAGATGAAAAGTAATGACGAGGACACAGTTATGAGGGAAGAAAATGAAAATAATATAAAAACAGAGAAAAATGTTGCGAGGCCTAGTTTTTTACTTTTAGATAATCATATGTCTGCAAATATATCAGATGCAATTTTGTCTGACGGAAAGGATGAAATTAATATTCAAGAATACAATACTGATGCACTTAGTCATAATGTAGAAAATACTATTAAACAGTTAAGCACAGAACTAAGAAAAATAATACCAAAGCTAAATGAAATGCGTGACCGTGACAAACTTTGGACCGAAAACAAAAGAGCAAATTCAGTACTGACTGATGGAAATTTTAATAATATATTAACTCTTAGCAGAAATGAACCACGCAGATGTCGAATAAGTTTACAGCAAACGAGTGGTCGTCCAATAAAGGACAATATTACTCTCAACCAAAAAGTAGGAAAGCTCCGAAAGTGAGTATTTTTAATACTTTATAGGCGTATATCCGCAGCTGGCCCAGATTCCATATTCATGTAGAGATTATGCTACAGATATCTGATTTATTTGTTCTTTTTTCAGTGAATCGAGAGTTCGACAATCTCTAGCTAAGAGTTTAAGCAAAGTTGAAAATAATTTATCCACTCAGAGGCAAGATACTGATAAAGAATTTAACTATGGTGAGTAAGTTAGCACATACGTATAAATAGTCGGCATTTTATTTTTAAAACATATTAAGCAGCTGAATGTAGGATAGAATAACTCTAAAAACGAAGTCATATTAATACTTTAGGGTGCGTATGTATGTGTCCCTCATAAGTTTGATCATATGTCAGCGATTTTAGGGATTTGTATGCAAGCCCCCTAACAACAATACGAAATGATATCATATTCTACTGTGGACCAGTAAAGATACTTTACATATAGGGTTTGTACGTGATACGATGGGTCTGTCCAGTGTCCATGTTGGCAGTACGGGTGCAGACTATTGGGGCATATTCGCCTATGATTGCCAGCAATGATTGATGATCGACGTCGATGGCTTCCCGACTTAGGTCAAATACGCGATGTCAATAATATGCCTTACAGTTTATTTTGTAATTTTCAGAGTGTTTCGACGTTTACAATATTGAGACAGCATTACCGAAGCTAGATTTAGATGCTATTGAAAGTCACATAAAAGCAGCTAAGGAGGCAGAAAGACGAGTAAGTTTTTTATTTTTATATGTTATCATATTTTCTTTAAGACCGCTTCGTTTTGGGTATTCATCCCAATTTCTCTATTTTCTAATTCAATCCACTTATTTATTGTGCCAAAAAGTAGGCGTATTGTAGATGTTTTCTATTGCACTTAATGCAATTTTACCCCTGAATCCTGATAGATAGAGTCAAGATAAAAAAGCTCTAAGCAAGCTGGGGTCTTTAGTCAGTAGCTGTCCTTGGTACTACTTTGTTATACACATTACACATACATCAATCGTATAAAAAACACCTTTCTAGCTATATAATTTAAATTGCGCGCTTAGTATCATAACGGTACAAACATACATTAACCTTCCATCCACGTCTGTTTTTATGGCTAACAGTAAAAATTGCCAATCAAATTGGTGCCCCCCAACCTACTCGACAGCTTAGTTTGGCTTTCTACGGCTGTGGAGCAGCGCGGCGCGGTGATTCAACGGTGCATAGGCACCGTTTATAACATTGCCGCTCTCTTCTGTTTACGGCAACTCATTACCATAACCGAGTGACGGTGCAATTGGACGTGTTATATTTTGTGTTATTTATAATTACAAGTGATTTAGTACACTATAGTTACATAAAATGGCTTCCATGCCCTATATTAATTTTGAACAAAGACATTACAAAAAGGACACACGATTCCTTTTGGATTTATACACAATTACTTATGATAATCATGAATCCGTGGACAATATTTGCTGTCTTGTAAGTTACATTTTTTGCTTAATTTTATGTGTAAACAATTTTAAGAAATCGATAATTAATCGATTTATTCGCACGAACCATAAATTTCTTTCTGTAAATAGAGCAAATTCACCACGAATTTGTCCTTGTCCTAAATGTCAACTGTGACAGGACTGACAGGATATTATTGTATTTTTTTTTGATAATTCTTTGTTGTTATTTTTTGTAAAAACGTGCCATTTTACCAAAAATATTTAAGACTGAATAGCTTTAAGATGTTTGAAACCCTAGTTACCAATATCAAAAGAAAATTTAGTAAGCAGTCAAAAGATAAACATGAAAACACAGACACCGAACATTCAGGGTCAAAACGCAGTTTGTTCCAAATAAAAACTAAGTTATCTAGCCCACCGAAAGGAGAATTGGTTGTTTCTAATTATTATGATGTACAGTTCCCAGCTCTCAGCCCTAGAGCCATGGGGACAGTAGAATGTGCTCAAACTGAGGTTGAGTGGTCAATATTGGATGATAATAATCCTAATATTCTAGACAAATTTACAAAAATAGTTACTATTACAGAAGATATACCATGTGACGAACGTGTATGATATTTTATTTACATAACTTTATTGATTGCATATATTTTCTTCATTGTAAAAACAGACTTTTGATGCTCTATTTTGCTTGTGTTTTAGAAACGGAATGATAGGGAAGAAATAAGAAAAAGGCTTGCAATGGACATAGAAGCAGATGAAAATTATTACAGTTTAGGTCACACAGATCGTCCTGGAAAGAAACCAAGCCTACATTCAAGACTTCAGAATGGTAAATATTGAACTCAGTTCTGCTACTGATAAACATTCCATTTTCCTGTTGTTTACTTTCCATTATCACAAGCCAACAAATGAAGAGTATATTTCTGTTGTATTAATGAACAGACATGGAAAATGAACATAGTTTTTATAGTTACTTTTCTATTAAAATTTGTACTTATTGTGTACTTTCTCTTTCTGTAGTGGTAAACTGTTATCTTTCATTAATCTCTAACAAAATGTACCTTCCATTGTAGTAATTAAAGTATATTGTTTTTCCATAACCGATTAAGTAATTACTTGCCTTGCTAAATTAAATGACTTACTGCCGCATTCAGAGACAAATATTGAGTGCCTTGTGTAATTGAATGGCTTATGTATAGAGTCTTATTTTTTTAGCATTCTCTCCCCTATCACTAAGATTGCCGTTTGTTATCCCTCTATTAAACAAAATATAATTAATATTAAAGGGAAGATAAGATACTGAAAAAACACAATTTAGTGTGTCAATTAGAGCTAAATGGTTTTTTTTAGTTTCTGTAAACTAGTTTTGCAGTTTACAAATTTTTTAAATTTTAGTTGAATAAAAAACATTGATTGTTTTTGAATATGGCAGATAATATGAATTTATATTGTAATGTTTAATGTAAAATTTTTGCAAAATGCAAACATTATAATTTTTAATGATTAACGTTATGAGGTTAAGTAATTTTTCATCTATATTGGCAAGCCCTTGTTTGCTTCATGCTTATTTTGTTTTGTTATTTATTTGTTATTGGGGTGTTGAATATTTCTCTATGTGCTAACATTTGTGGTGGTGGCAGGCAAGAATCTACAAATATGTTTCATGAACGAAATAGCATCTGATAATGAATCTCAATCGTCCGATATTGAAAGAAATTTGAGAAGTAATAGTTCATCACATACAAGCCTTCTTAGCAGTAACATTTATAATAATCCATATCAAACAAGGCCTCTGTCTGTTAGTATAACCAAGGCTGACAAAGTTAACAATGGTAAGTTTAGTTTTCATTTTCAAATTTCTGTAACAAAAATCTGTAGCTAATTTTTGCTTTCATTCATTTTCCATTTTGGTGAAGGTCTACTGTAATCATTTAAGCAGGCTGTGGAGTGACCCAACTAAAACAAATTAATTTTAGTTAATTGGTTGACGGACTTCACGACTGATAACAGTTGGTCAAACTATTTGTAATAATTATTATTATTCCTCTTTTAGAATAATTAAATACTTTTGTCTTATCTTTGTTTTTATGTAAATTTTGATAGTTCTAGACAAGCTCTGGCTGCACTCCTGACACAGACTCAGTAATTGTTAGGTACACCTTGAAAAGAAAAATAAAAATTAGATCTTAGATTATCGTATTTCTTTATATGCTTTATAATATTCTTACAGCCAGTTGTGTGGGTTTGCAGGTTCCAAATTAAGACCAACATCACTACCTACAAAATCCTCAAAATCACGTTCATCACAATCTCTAAATCATATTGAAATAAAGGAAGCTGATTTCTTTGCACTGCAAGCTACTTTGCAAACTGAAGCAAGGATTGCATTGGCTCAAGCTAAAGAGTTGGCTCGCGTGCAAATGGAGGTAAAATTTTCATAATATTTATGTATCTTGATATTATAAATGGGGTAAAATAATTGTTTGGTAGTAGATCATGTTGCAATCGCTTCATGAAAACAGAATTAGGAAGATAATATTGAAACTCAACTCAATATATTGTTTCTTGCAAGTGCAAAAACACTATAGATAATAGTATAGATAGAGGACCGACTGTGCGAATTTAAGCTTTCATAATAATAGCGACTCGGTCATTTATATTGAGGGGCGACCTAAACTATAGAGCAGGATGTGCAAGTGCAATACACAGGCGCCGCCGTCTCAGGGGCTAGTCTAGCTAGTCTAGCTACTATTAAATTTGCCGTCGTAAGTCTTTGGGGGAACTAGTGTTCTCTGAGAAGTTCTCCCTAACTTTTCTGAGAACTTCTTCCTAACTAGTCAGTTAGGAAGGGAGACGTGACGAGCTATAGCTGCCCTTGTCTTTATTATTTTATATCTATGGTGTTTTGTCCCAAAGAAAGCATCAATTGCATTTCATAGCGTTACTGTTTTTGTGAAAATTTACTTTAAAAATATAAAAAAAGAAAACTTAATAATAAAATAATTCGCTTCACCGGTCTGAGATAAAAATATGTCCAATTCTAAATGCTTTACAAAACCACAATATATTTTTTTAATGATATTTATGGGGCAAGCGAGCAGACGGGATACCCGATGGAAAGCGACTACCGTCGCCCATGCACACTCGCGACATCTGAAGAGAGGCAAGTGCGTTAAGTGCGTTGCCGGCCTTTATGAGGGAATAGGGATAGGGGATTGGGGAAGTTGGGCCACCGGTAAACTTACTGACTGAGCGAAACACAGCACAACGCTGTTTCACACCAGTTTTCTGTGACCTTGGTTGAGCCGGACCATTCGTGCTGAAGCGTAGCTTTCCCATGGCAATGAGCATCCGTATTATGTACTTGAGATCGGAAAATATCTCATTGGTACGCGCCTCCATCGGAGTTTGAACCTTCACCCTCTCGAGTGCAAACCAAAAGTCTGACCCACTAGGCCAAGGACGCTCTATTATTATACATTTAAGTAGAAATACAATATATTGACATATTGTGAGACAAAATTTGGTAGTTTAATTTGTCGTATCCATTCTTTCGTCTAACATTTTTTGCTAGTCTTGCTTTTATTGACGTTTAAAAGACTTCATGATGTGTTGCAGCGCGAGCGGCGGTCGCGCGGCACGTCGCCCGTGACGGAGATGTTGCGGCGCAGCGTGGAGAAGGCGCGCGTGCCGCTCACCCCGCCCCGCCGCCGCCTCTCCCGGCAGATACTCACTGACCTGAACATAGCACAGTTGCAGGTGAGATGTCCTTCCCCTTCCCAAAACAATCTATCATTAAGAATTCCGTTTCGGAATTTCGTACGGAAAACTGCGCTCGCAGTGGATATACAAATCACTGACCTCATATGCAAATTACACTTAGTTTTCTATACGAAATTTCCGTAGAAACCTGCGGACCTCTCATATTGGTTGCTGCTTGAATATAAGCAGCACTTAGTTTTCCGTACAAAATTTTCGTAGAATGAAAGCCTGAACGGAATTTTCCTTACGGAAAATTGCGACGTTCTATCAGCGTTTCATTTGCCTTCGTTGCGCCGTAAATATCGTCCGTGCATTGTCACCTTTTAGAAGGTCCCTTTCTTTCTTCTTTTATTGATAAATGTTGAGTTACCGAAACACCAATAATAATATTATGAAGTTCTAGAAGTGGAATACCTAAAGCACTGAAAATTTTGAACTGAATATTGATGAAGTAACTAGATGATGCCTGTAACTCCGTTGCGCCAAAAATTTTTTACTACGACGGAACCGTACATCTTTCCGAGATAAAAGTATTGATAGGTATGCAAAGTATGTTTTCATACCAAATTTCAGCAAACTAAAGAGGTGAAGAAGTGACGAAGTGAAGTATAATATTAGTACGGATATTCTAAGAACTATGGATTGTATATCTATCTAACAAAGTTTTTGCAAATTTTGGATCAGATCGGACCACGAACTCGCGTTCGTCCATACTTTTTCTTTTCCCCCATTCCCCGTTTTATCCCCTGAAGAGACGAATTTCGAAAAATCCCTTATATTATTGTAGTCACGCTAATCATACAGAGAACACTCCCCCCATATTTGATGTTTCTACGATCATTGGTTTGGGCTGTACGTTAGATTCCTAAAAGCATATAGTTCGGGACAATGACTAGCTGTGCCCCGCGGTGCTACCCGCGTAAAAAGTAACTTTATCTAGAATATCATATTGCTAGCTCCGTGACAAATTTTATCGAAATCGATCTAGCCGTTTAAGCGTAAAGAAGTAGCAAACATAGACACTCACAAACTGACAACTCAACAAACTCACAAACTTTCGCATTTATAATATCAGTAGGATATGGATGATTGCTACTTCATAATGTTCCAATTAATTGTTGACGTTCATAGATCATCTGTACAAAAACTCGCAACATGAAGCAATTTCCGAGGCGACCTCGCGGGCGTGCGCAGAACGACTCATGCGTTAATGCGTCAATAACAATGCCCATTGTAGTGTTGTTGAAATTCGTTTTCATATTCAAGTACGAAAGTACTAAAACTACAACATTAGAAAGTTGAAAATATTTTCAATAGTCCGATGTCATCATACAGGTGTATAAAGTGCGTGGTAGTACTGAGCATTGCTTTTTGCGGTTAGAGGACATATGCGATAGATCCATACTAATATTATAAATGTCAAAGTGTGTCTGTCTGTTACCTATTTGTAATAGTTGGACATATACAAACCGCTGAACCGTTTTTGCTGAAATTTAGTGTAGGGATATTTTTTTATTCCGAAAAATGCACGGATACCGCGTGATAAATGAATTTTGGCATCATCAAGTGGAATATCAAAGTAGATTAGCTTGTATTCTGCGTTATTTTCCTAATTCGGACAGTGTGATAGTGATTGGATTTGCCCCGCTTTTCCTAACAACCGAGGCTTGAAATGTATAAATTGTAATGTAATAATATAAACTATGTTTACTGTTTTTAATATGGTTACAATTTTACCAGTAACAAGGCCAAACTTTTGTTAAAGTATCCTCCACTGTATTATAAAAAGTATAACTTAAGGTCAAATTATATTTTGTAGCAAGTTTAAGAAAAATAAACTTAATATTTATTTTTAAAGAAATATTTTTTTACCAAAAGTATTTGAGTAACTATGTTGCGCACAACATTAAGATCCCTCAGAGAAACTTGGGATAGTAGTTGCAAGTGTACTAAAGACATTCTAATCTCAATACGATTTAGCCAATCCCGTAGATCTACAAGAAATTAGGCTACGAGTTCAACTCGCATGGCTCACCGCTTACTGAGAAGTGTCGGATAGTCTATACACATCTTTTTTTTACAAATGATGATGATGATAAAGAATCGGTCAAAAAGTTGGACAACCTATTAGAAACTTTATCTGTACAGAAACAGGTCCTAAGTGTTATAGACTAACTCACAGATTAATTCATAGGCAGATGGACACGTTATTTAGTTAGGTTATATGAACCACCAAGCTCAAGCAGCAAAGATCTCGACTTGAATTTTGTTTTGATAAACTGATCAAATGATACAGTCCAATACAGTTACAGGTGGTGGATCTGTATCTAAATAACTAAAATTTTCAAGAAAAAGCACTCAAAATTGAACCATATTTCCAGGTGATAGTGAACGAGCTTCACTCGCAGATCGAGGCGCTGAACGACACGCTTGTGAAGCTGCTGATGGCGCGCGACGAGCTGCACATGGGACAGGACTCCATGCTCGTCGACATTGAGGACCTTACCAGATACTTGTGAGTATAATAAGCGGGGAAACGAGCAACACCTGATGGAAAGCTTACCGTTAAAAAAAGAATACCGTTGCCCGTAGACTCTCGCAACATTGGAAGAGTTCAGGTGCGCTGCCGACCTTTCAAGAGAGAATACGCGCTCTTCTTGAGGGTTTGTAGATCGTAACTGTCCGGAAGTACGGCAGCTGCGGCCCTAGCATAGAAACCTAGAAAGTGTTTCTTTCTATAGCAAGATAGACAAAGTGACGTTGAAGTGACGGATGCACAAAGGAAATCTGTCAGTTCATCCCAACCATCTGTCAGTTTGTCTATACGTTCCTATTTCTAATGACGCTATGCTAGCCCTGCTACGCGAGAAGCTCACGGTGACACTGCCACTCATCAAGATGACGTGGTTAATAAATTTTTGCTTAGAATGATGGTGTGACGGTAACGGTGGCCGAGATCGAAAATTGGCAAAGTGGGATTTCTTGCCGATTGATATTTACCTCAATGGCAGACAAATGCCAGCACTAATATAAAAACTAAAATTGAAACAAAGTAATCACATTTTGTCACTCGGTTTGGCGCATATATCCCATGTAAAGTTAACGTTCTAATCCTCGCGGCAAACATCCGCGACAATTAAAAAAATCAAATAATATGCTACTTTATGACATAAGCAATAGGTTTCATTTTCTAATGACATTTGTGTAGCAGTCCATGATAATTACGCTGCTTTGAAGGGGCGTAGAGCTAAATGAAACCAATAGCTTATGTCATAGGGTGGCATTTTACTTGATTGTTCACGTATCGCAGCTGCTTGCAGCCAGGATCGGAACGTTTACTTCAATATTTCTAAGTTGTTTAACCTATTTTGATACTTTGAGCACTAAGTGTCACTGATCTAAAACAATGGCAAAAAATGGCTTTCTGAGACTTAACAAAACACAAGTCATACCATATGGTACGTATTTTTTCAGAGGCGTTAAGGAGCAGACCAAGAAGACCAAAGGAACTACATCCAAGTCCGGCGTGAGGCGGCTCACGTCCTTGGTGCACAAATAAATACACACATGTACCGTCGGGGAAATTGATTCATAGGTAAATAGCTGACTCATGTAATTTTGTCGAGTAATACCTAGTTAATTAACGCATTCGACAGAAAATAGCGCCAGGGCACATAAAATACGTTCAATAGCCTGACCGACTTTTAATGATTAGCGCCATTGTGCTAACAAGTCAATGTTAGTATTAATTTTCATAAAACTACCAATGTTAATCTATCAGCTGGGTTTGACAAAGCCCTACTAAATTACGTACGTTCACCGTCTGCCTATAAATATATTTCCCTGATAGTGCATAGTGTACAGTAAAACCAATTTGTAAATGGTTTTGACAATATTTCTTCACAAAAAGTAAAATTGTACGAAAAACAGTTGTCCAAAACTATTTTAACATGGTCGCGCTGTAAACTTTTCGACTGTTATTGTTAACTCACAAGGCGTTGTTCAGTTTCAGCCATATTACAAAATGGTATTGCCTACTTGTTATATTCATTAACTATATAATATTTTAATTACTAGTATACTACTAAATACAGTGTGATGTCTTTATTTTATTATTGCGAGTGAATAAATTCTATGCTGATTCTGATGTTAAGCATTCTACAATAAATGCTTTTATTCTTCATTTAGACTTACAAGTCTTGCAATTATTGCCGCCGACATTTTACAGGAGTAAAATGAGTTTTTGACACATACTTGTGAATCTGTCAGCTAAAAGACTATAAAATTATTATTATTTTAATCAGATTGAAGCAGCGAGTCACGAGTCTTATGCAATATAAAATGAAGATATCGTACTGTATTTCAATTAACGGAAAACGATTATTTTGGTCGGCATTTAACTTGAGACTGAGCGACTAACCCTAGCGTTAATACTTCCACCAATGAGGTTGCATTTTGTATGACGACCACTATAATGTCAGTTTACATAAATAAACGTAAGGTTTTGGAAAAAAAATTAAAACTTTAGGTCTATGATCTGTTCTTGTGTACAAACGTTAGGCAAAAATCGTCTTGGCAGATTAACTAGCGCTATTGATCCATCAAACTATCTTACTAATCATGTCGTCTCAACGATTTCGCCACCCTAGCTGGGCCTCGTCTAGTGTGCCCTTTTTAACCGACTCCTATAAAGTAAATTATGTGTTCGTCCGTTTATATTTTTTTGATTGTTCAACAATGACTCCGTCGTTTGTGAGCGGACTTTTTAATGAGTTTTGCGTTTCTCTAATGCATTATTAGAGGACCCGTTCAAAAGCTAAATCTTTTTATTTGGTCATTTTTCTGCCAATACGACTTAATATCGCCAAGAGATCATATGCCCAAAATATTCTTAGGGACCATACATAAAGTACGTCACACTAAAATGGGAGGGGGGTGAAATGTGTCTGTGACAGAGGAAGGGGGGGGGGGGTCTCGAAATTCAAAATATTGGAGTGGTTTCAATCTTTTGGTGTAAATTTGTGTGACATACTTTATGGATGGTCCCTTATCCGATTTTCCAAAACTTAAGTTATAGCGAGTATAAAGTATACCAATATTATGAGTACCTAAAATGAGTGTAATTCTGATGTATGTATACATTATTATTGATCTCAATGTCTCTTGCTAGTTGCTACTATTCTAGATTCTATCGTGTTACGTGTACAAATATAATTATTATCAGTTTATAATATTTTACAAAATAATTTTAGCCTGAAATTATCTTAGGATTGATAACAATTCGATAAAACATTAAAGGTTTCCGAAATCCTACTCCAAGTTAGTAAAATAAAACACAAATAACTAATAGCTAATTAGTTAACATTAGGATAAATTAAAACTGTTTAAAAATAATATTTCAGAATGAACTATGCCTTGCTATAAGTAGTCGTGGAATATTAGTCCAAAGATGGAGCAATCCTCAGTAGACTGTTACTAAGGATTGCTCCACCTTATAAAACGAACAGCATTAGATCTTAAGCCCCATTGGTTGTTTAAGAAGCGACAATGGCGCCACAGTCGGTGAAATCATAAACTAAACTATTTTCAATTTCTAAATACTTTGTACTAATATTACAGTATACTTCTACATGTCCTCGTAGTTTATAATATTAGTAATGTGTATAAACATCCGAAAAGTTCCTTGTATCCAAATATAAATCGCTCATTTATTATACTTATATCTGGCTAATGGACCCCATGCGTATAACGATGTTAGCTAAGAAATTAGTGTGTAAGGGTAACTTCGACAAACCACTTTCAACTCCCTTTTAATGCAATAAATAACTCTTAAGTTCTTTCCAAACAATTAGGCTCATAGTATCATCCCAAACCAAGGCCCAACATCCCTAGTCCCCCCTATCTCTATTCCCATTCCCTATTTCTTCATACGAGGCCACGAAGAGTTGCAAGTGCGTTACTTGAGACTCTTCGGATGTTACGAGTGCCCATGGGCGACGGCAGTTGCTTTCCATCAGGTAAGCCGTCTGGTCGCTTGCCCCCTAAATATCCAAAAAAAAACATCAGTATAATGTAAAAAAGACATTGGACACTCCAGTGCGAATACCCCCTAACTTTTCTCTCTTTCTTAGAAAAATAGTTAAATAGGTTTCAATGTTTCTTTCATTTAAAAAAAAAAATAAAACATAAAATATGTAAACAAAAATGGATTTTCAAGTTTTACAACTTTTGCTTGGCAGGACTGACAGGACTTTTTGTTTTAATCTTGAAATACATATTCGTAAATGTCCTGAAAAGGTTTGTGTTATATTGTTTGTATATATGGAGGGATACGAAGTTCCAGAGACATCTACTAACTGGATGGAACAAAAGTTGTTTGTAAATTTGGACGAGATGCAAGTGGTTTATCGAAGACTTGTTTAAATCGTATCCAATTATTCAGATGTATGTATATAGTGTTTCTCGTATATTCCGTCGCAGTTCTGTCGTTTACTACTTCTATATAAACATTGCCCATGTATTCACATGTCCGCTTTAATATAGATATAGCTCAGTTAGTCATAGCATATATTGTGATTTGCATAGTAGAGTTAGGAGTATTTCATAAATGTCTGATGTTAGCGAGAGTAAAGAGATTTTGACGGTTAAGGGACGGACCTCAATATTTTTTCATGGTAGCGCTTATAGCTTGAGGAGGCGGGTAAGAGGCTTAAAGTCTCGAGAAATGTATGAGAAGGATTCTTATGATATTAAATAGATACATAATAATTACAAGTAATTGCAAATTTCAAATATTTACACATCATTCTTATAGTGGTTGAAATTATGTTACCTAAAAAAAGGGCGTTAAAATTTTGTATCTGTTTTCTTTTTTAAGTCATCTTACCTATCTCGCGGTGCCTCAAAGGCTTAACTAACAGGGTTGGAATACGTAGCAGAGCAAAGAATTTTACCTTAATAGTTAAATTTAAAAAAATTAGATTTCATTTAGCTTTAACGGTGGCCACTCCTTGTGATGAATCGTTTTGATCTATGAGTCGCATGAACTGTTCTCTTCAGTTTCTTTCTTAGACACTAGTCTATTAGCCATGTATCAGAATGATCATCGCAGATGAATGACTTCCCCGACAAAACTATCAGCAGATATATTAGACATAACATGCCAATGATTATAACAATAGGTAAATTGTCACAATCACAAAAATGCACTTTCTTATAAACACGGCACTATAGAAAATAATAAATCATAGAATCAATATAATAATATTATAAACACAAATTATATTATACACTATATTCATAGATTCTACACGTGGGGCTGATTTATGCGCATTGTTATTTCGAGTTAAATTTCATGGTTGAATTTTAATGTCTTACAAATCAAACGCTAAAAATATTCAACGCATATCGAAATCGATACCTGCAATTTTGCATTTTGTGTGCAATCTTTTGTGTATTATGTTTGAAAATTAAGTTATACCGATGGCACTAGTTGTTATGCAATAATAACATGCTAATCAAACATAAGGCAATAAGTTTTGACGTTAAAATATTTTTTGTTATTGCATCAGTAACTTTTAGACTTTGTGAAAAAATCTTAGTGAGTGAGGAGTAAATCAGGGTTTTTTAACACCATAGTTCTGTGGTTAGTATAATTTAAGCTGTATTTTAAGTTTTTATTAGATAAAATGTTCTTTTCCAATCATGTTAAGAAAAAAAAATTAATTTTTTGCCTCTTATGTATACGTATATTTATAGACTTGTCAATGCAGTAATAGTATATTGTGCAACTAGTGCGAAAAGTTGTCAATTGCCCACGAAATCGAAGTTGAACGCACGATCGAAGCGAGTGGGCAATTGACAACTTCACACGATTCACACATACATACTATTTTTTCGAATACGGGGAGAGTGTAATCTTGGCGCATACTTTTGGGGGCGAAAAGATTGCCCACTTCACAATTACCACACGAGCTTTGAGTAAATTTAATGTCAATTTGAGTGCGATAAGTAAACTTCTCGCACCCAAATTTAATTGTAGCACTCATATTGACATTTTAAATTTACTCAAAACTAGTGTGGTAATTGTAAAGTGGGCGTCTAGCGTCTTTTCCACTCCAAAAGTATGTGGGAAGATAGCACTTTTCCGCATGAGGAATAAAAAAGATTTTCTGTCTTAAATAGAAAAATCGTTATTTTTTTCTTTCTATTTTTACGACGGTTACCAATGTTACTCGTTCAAAAAGGTAAGCAGAAACAATCTACAGCCACGTATACATAATGTTTGGAAGAGCATCGTTTTGTACGTAGCGGTAAACTCTTTGTGCTTACCCCGAGGGCCTCCAGGTATATACATTAGCGTATTATGTAGTTACATTAGTCTTTTAATTTTATTGTTCATTAATTCCCTTAAAACCTGTGTTTAAAGCAGGGAGAGCTCTTTAATTTGTGCTGACGGCAAATTACACGAGTAATGTAATGCGGTAGTCTGTTACTTTTGGATTTTATGACTGTAAAGTCGTCGTTCGCTCACAACAAAGTATCATGTTAATACATTTGATCAAATCCTCGGTCGGTCCAGCGTTTATAGAGGCATTACGGCTCGATAACACCTTGAAGTCTTTACTTTTATGTCCAATACTGGGATAAGAGCTCAATTTGTCCTAACTTATGACTTATTAAATCGTTAAACGTAATACTTTGATACGCCCGGCGCTAAATAAAATATATTCGATCAAAGAATCGAGCGCTTAACATTGAAAGAAACCTGCTAGCGCCAGATTTTTAGCTCAGCATTTTTGTAAAAATAACTAACGCTTACAATGGCTTAGGACCTGTTATACCGCTTATTGATAAAGTTTTTGTTAGGCTATCCACAACTTTTTTGACCATTATCCAAATAAAGTTGTGGATAGACTATCTGTAAGCAGTGAAACAAGCCCTTAGTGAATTAGTAAAAGCTTTAAAATAACCAGTGTCCAGTACAATTAGTTTGACCGAATATATTTCTTAATATTAAATTTATATTAGTGCTCTCATCTGCTATTAACTTTATTATGAGCAGAAACAAGATGTTCTAGTAAAATCAAAATGCAGTGTTTCAAGTTACAGGTATGTTTATTTAAATAAAATATAAATCTTGCTGATGAATAAAATAATCTGAAACTTGTCTCGTCATAACATCAAATTGAAGAAGTATGACGACTATCCTGATAAAAGTGATTCAAATTCTTAGGTTTTCCGACTTTAACAACTGATGAAAAACGCAATGTAACCGAGAACTGTTAGCGGTACTGCTGATGTATATAATATTGTTTGTCACAGGGATTATTGTTTTAATATTAGTTATTTAAGAAATTACGGCCGCAACCGATTATTTCGTAGTTTACTTTATTTTGATCAAGATTTTTACGAAACCTGCATAATATTTTCTTACAAAATCTTCATTAATTTAAAGTTAAATAATCATTTAATGCATCTGAGTGTGACCATTAGGATTAATTTAGTTTTTAGTTAATTCGTCATGATGCTCCCGATGTATGAAATTCGATCATTAGTGAATATTGAACTACACTTGTAGCCTTAATACGTGCGCTTAAATTAGCGAGCCTCGCGCTTCGACAAACATTATAACAGACATGTGATACATAACCTATGATTGAATTATTCTAAATAAATAAATAAGTGTTATTCTTTTATTTTATTTTAATATACAAATTCCCAATTAATAATAGTGTAAGTTATATAGAGTATAGAGATTTCATACTGAATTGTTGTGTACAGGAAATTTGATACAGAGCTTGATTGAGGATCCGAGTAAGATGGTTGCGTTATGTCAAACGCAGAAGACAGATCACAATTTTCATGGAATAGGCAAGATGCGTGTAAAACAAAATCTATGAAATGCAAATTATTATGATAGTGGACTAAAAGATATACACATTGATAAAAAATCTCTAAACTCTGTTGAGAAATAAGTAAGATTTAGCGATTTAAGTTTTCTACACATCTCTTTATCTCAAAACGTAATTTAGTATGAACTTTGTATGCTTTGTAAGCTTATAGACTTTGACGTTACAATCAATATCGGATCTCTCTTTCTCTCTCTACCTGACTACTTTAAAGGCTTATATCTTTGTCAAAATACTGATTGGACTACATAATTTTTCAAAAACGATAGATTTATTTAAAGAGTAAAAAAAAATCATGCATATTCTTTACATACCTATTTCGATTACGACGTAGTCTTGGTCCATCAACTGGCCCTGCAGAATCAATTTTTATAGTACCTATTTGAATATTATAACAAACAGACCCCTAATGTAACATAAGTACCGATATTTTAGCGGAAGTTTATATTTGATTCGAAATTCATCGCGTACGCATCAATAGGTAGAACTCGTCAGGTTGCGTGACTTTTCAAAAAGATAGGTTTAAATAATATAAAGTATTGCATATTTTAATACCTGCATTTACTTTGTGACTCATCGACATGGTAATCAACATGTATACAATAATATAATTTAATTAAACCCGACGCATGCTGTCAATGTTCATGTAAGCGCTCAATAAGCAGTATAATTCGGGAGTGTCGCATGCGCAGTTATTTACCGTCGGTCAGTTCCCACGTCGTTCCGCCGCTGCCCGCTACCCGCTACAGTGATGAGCGACCCCAAAACGAACTCTCACCTGCGGGCCCAGGTGCGCCCGCGCAATTAAACATCATCCTCAATAACTACACTCAGCAATTTATTTGTTTTATTGTCTCCTCGCCATTTGTTGGCTCCTTGCGAGATGGATCGCTTCCTCCCGCTACAATTTATGAGAGATCGATATGTTTAATCTTAATTGAAAGCACTCGGGGGACGCAATCTTATCTTTTTATTGGCTTTTTATTGCTCCAATTGTTTTCCTATGGGAACTAATGATCGCACAATGTTAACGCTAAGTAGGTAACTGTAATGTAAATTATCGCGTTAAAATGTGTTTGTATTTTATATCGGATAGTTTTATACGTATTGATAAATTCAATTTAGAATATACGCAGGCTTCGAAATTATAAGCGGTTATGTAATTTTTTGGTATTCAAATTAAGGTTTCTACCACGGTTTCAAGTATTAGTTAACTGGTGACTAGTAGGTAGGTAGATACTATGGTAAATGTTTTGTCCAATTTTTTGAATCGCAAGCACAAAGCGAAGTGAATTCTCGACGTGATGCAAAATGATTACATATAAAACTATATAAAATACTATCTAAAAACAAAGAAACTATACACCTATCCATCATATATCTTTTCAATAAGTCAGTGAGAAATTAGGAACTACAAGGATGTTTTGGTGCGTGTAGCTAAAATAAGAAAATATGATTGTAAAGGCGCATGGCGCGTGGTTCATGGCGCCAAAACATCCTCGCGTGTTTGTACGCGTGCCACATAATGTATGCTAATGAATTCCTGGCGTATTAGCCGACGGCTTAATCGCGTCTATTTTATAAATCCGGGTGTTTTTACTTCCTGTCGCAATTTCAAGGTTTTCGGTACAAGGCAGATGGCCCGTGTAGTGATTCTACTACAAGGTGACATCATAAAGCTTTATAATTAATATCACTGTTTTGTGTCAAGGACTAAGACAATGTGTTTGTAACGAGTGGGTGTTTTCTTAATTAAGGGGAATACAGACGCCAACGGCCTTGACCATTATTTATATTTGGAGTTTCAAAAATCTCCTCCCGCTAACGGAAAATAATTAATATACACTTAAAAATACAATAAACAAGAATTCCTGTGTAGGGATTATAGTGTTACTTGTATTGTATAAACAAAAATCGTTCATCGTCATAGGTTAGTTTTGTAGTTTATAGAGTTTTTTTTACAAAAAATCGATGTCCACGGTACATTTTTTCAACAACACACAAGTTTAAGAAAAAAGTCCTCACTAGTAATGAAAGAATGAAGATCATTCGATAATATATATTTTTTTGGCTAATGTGGTTTTGATATACTTATAAGGGGTAACTTGGGTAAGTTAAGCTAGCCCATGTATAAGCCTTAACGCAAACAGGAAGTTAACCTTTTATTATGACGATATCCTAATTAATTCGGAACGGCTTTGAGCAATAGTTAATGCTTACAGTACTTCTCCCAGTTATTTGTTAGCGGGTTATGATCCGCGAAATAAATCTCTGCGATAGATCAATAGTAACTATCAGACAAAACTTTGCATT
Source organism: Cyclargus thomasi (assembly GCA_026546445.1). Classification (NCBI taxonomy): domain Eukaryota; kingdom Metazoa; phylum Arthropoda; class Insecta; order Lepidoptera; family Lycaenidae; genus Cyclargus; species Cyclargus thomasi. The sequence continues at coordinate 3,135,692 of JAOTAV010000001.1, read as the reverse complement.
TTCTACAATAAAAAGATATTTCGAGACACAAATAAATAAAATATTTTGATTTTACATACCTAGGTAAGTTCGAAATGTTTTCTTTAATAGGTATTGTTAATTAAGCGTACCTAAAGCTGGCAAAAAGATAACAGCAAGCAGGCATACGTCATACCTACAGAGTATATCCTGTACGACTTAACTAGACACATGACCTTGACACTCATTGTGGAAAAACGTAAAAAAACATAGCAAAATGTCCAATAACAGCAACAGAAAACTAGCCTATTGTTACCGATATAAGCATTGACATATTAGCTAGTTTTCTGTTGCTGTATTTGGACATTTTTCCAAAATTACTTCTTATCTATGTAATAAAAAAGCATCAACAGAACACAGCTTTAGGTAGTGTAGTGAGTAGTGGTGCTTGTGAGAGTGAAGTTTTGATCGTTCGATACGTCAGCTTATAATTTTTTAAGACACAACTTTTAGTGTTCCTTGTCAACCGCATGCGTATAAAGTACTTTATCTATTCCATAAAGTATTGTATATCGGACGTAAAGCAGGCGTTTAAATTTATCGTTCGTGTGATCGGTCGACCATCGCAGGCGCATGCAAATCACATCGATGCGGGCGCGAGTCATCAGCTTACCGCAGGCACGATTTTACTACGTTTTGTAATACATTTTATAAAGATTTAGTTAAAATATTGTTCCTAGCTTTACAGCACGATGTGGGCACTATAACAGTGTCATAATTGTATGATGGGTATTAAGAATACAGATTATTGCATTTACCTAAAAAGATTTCATAGCCTAGCTTAACATATCAAATTATAGGTTTGTAATATAAACCCCAAGCTTTTGCCCACTCGTGTGAAACTTTATAAATTATTTCGTCTTGACAACATTTTTTGATTAATGCTCAGCTCCTATTGGTCGTAGCGTGATGTTTTATAGCCTTTCTCAATTTATGAACTAATCAACACAAAAAAAGTTTTTCATTACCGTCCGTAGTTTCTAAGATTAGCGCGTTCAAACAAACAAGCAAACTCTTCAGTTTTTTATTAATAAATTATGCATTGAAAATAATTATTAGAAATGTAGTATCATTCGTGTATGGCAGGCTATTTGACAGTCGCTACGCTTAAGTCGATAAGTGGTCGTGGAAGACAAGTCTCCAGGGAGGAGATCGCGTGCAAAAAATTGTTCGACCATTATGCGAGGAATCACAAATGTCAAATCAAGTAAACAACCCAGTTAATTTGAGATCACCGCAAGCCTTTGCACCGCCGAGCCTCATAATTATGTGATGACATGAATATTGTCACGACAGAGCTCATTGAATGCCAAGGAAACGTTTATTTTCCTGACCGTCTTTTGTACATTGATAATACAATCGTGATAACGACTTCGCTCTTCTTTCAGCAGTCAAGTTCAATTGTAACTTCATTCTAAGGTTCTCCAATAAGCTATTTTCATGTCAGACACAGGTATTAACTCGTCAGTAGCACAATACTTGCTGTTCCCCGCGTCGCCGAACTCATAAAATAGTATACCCACTGAAAGTGTTTGGTGTGTTTTGAATAAGTACAACTGACTTATTTTTAGCAAAGAACCAAAAAGGCAAATGTCTCAGGACTATCGACTGACGGATAAAAACTCAGAGCTTTCCTGTGCACATTGATTTGTTTGTGGTGTACAAAACTCCAAAAATATTTCTGGTTAACTTTAAACCTAATATAATAAAATAATAAAACGTGTCACTAAGCAATGCTAAGAACAATTCATTTTGTCATTTTTCTTGCAAATATCTACTTATTTTGCAAAATAGTAATTTCATAATTAATTTAAATTATTTTTGAAATAATTATTTTATCAAAACTATTCGAATTTTTATAATGTACAAAAAATGTACTTAAGGTAAGGTAAGTTCCAGAGCCATTCCTTTGCAATATTGCTATTTTTAAGATTCACCAAGTATTTACTACACTAGCTAAACAGAAAAACCTGATAGGATCTGATATTTATATTAAAAAGAGTTATTTTAGTAAGTTGTATAAATAAAATATAAATAACCGATATTTTGTCACATTAACAATAAACAATACATCGTCCAAGTACACATGTTACGCATAGGTATAATATAGCCTCCATAAATGGTAATTGGCGAGTTCAAAGTCAATGGTAGGGTCGTGGCGATACGGGCTCCACTATTTATTACACCTAGCTCCTGTAGCTACTGTAGCTAAAAACAACTGCCCGATTTAACGTATGACTCTACAAATACGTTTGATAAATGAAGACATACGAGTAAGTGAGAGAGGCGGGTAACTAACATTTTTAAAATTTCCGCATTTTTGTAAACATGGATGCTTTAGGGCCGTAAAAATGGTTTGAAATTTAAATAATGTGGATTGACTGTATAGCTAGATAACCTAGATAATGAAATCGCTAGATTACAAGATTTATCAAAATGTTATGGAAAAAAATGAGTATTTACACGATGGTTGTAAAATGTTAGTCATTCGCTTCTACCACTTAAAATGTCTTCAAACGTTGTATGTATTTAATATTTTAGCGTTAAAGCATTACCGAATTTTGTCGCGGAGCACTTTTATTATTCCTGACGTTTCGTAGTAAATTCGTAAACTTTATAACATCATGTGTGATACTCGTGTAAGCTTAAGAATTCATTATTTTCTACTATTTTTATCGACTAAGATTTTAATAGGACTCAGAGCGTCCGTAGCCTAGTGGTTAAGACCTTTGGTTCGCACTCGAGAGGGTGCAGGTTCGAACCCCGGTGGAAGCGTGTATCGATGAGACATTTTCCGATCTCAAGTACCATAATACGGATGCTCATTGCCGTGGGACAGCCATGCTTCGGCACGAATGGGCCGGCTCGATCGGAGTGATACCACGGCCTCACAGAAAACTAGCGTGAAACGGCGTTGTACTGTGTTTCGTTCAGTGAGCGAGGTTACCGGTGGTCCAACTTCTTTAATCCCCCTATACCTATTCCCATTTCATATTCCCTCATAAAAGCTGGCCACGCACTTGCGACTCATCGGATATCAAGAGTGTCCAGAACGACGGCAATTGCTTTCCATCAGGTAACCCGTCTGCTCGCTTGCCCCCTAAATATCATAAGAAAATGATACTTTTAACCGTGTTCGGTTGGTCGTATGTTTACCTGCCTACGAGGTTGCAACGACTAATATAAATATCTTGGAAATAAATATAACCAAATATCGGTTTCGCACTACGTTTATGTAAACCGTAAAGTGCACAGCGAGCTCCATCAACCGAAAAATGATTAACAAGCTATTATGCTGACGGATGGGTAGCACGCCCGCCATGGCTTCTCGCGCCATAGATCTCGTAGCGTGTAGACCGTACATTGTAGAAGAATTGATCAGTCCCCCTAGGTTTTATAATATATTTTTGAATTTAAACTCTTTAGGAATGAGTAGTAAGAGTAGATTTAAAACCATGTTAAAGTTTCTTTAATAACAGTAGCTTTCGATTAAATATATTATATCTTTCAAATACTTATAATCAAATCAAATATTTATATATTAAACAATAGTATGGAATCCAAAAGTCTCCCGTAGACAAGTGGCAATCGATTATCGTTTACGAAAATCGCTTGTGTTTTTGTATGAGATGGACGTTGTCGAACGAAAAGTCACGTGATCTAGTTGTCGTTCGAAAATGTCAATCCCATACAAACCACACAAGCGATTTTCGTATACGATAATTGCTTGCCTATTTAATATTTATATTTATGTATTTGAAAGATACCTATTTAATATTTATGTATTTGTAAGATATAATATATTTGATCAAAGGCTACTGTTATTACAGAAACACTAACGTGTTTTAAATTTACCATTCCTAAGGAGTTTCAATTCAAACATATAAATAATAAAACCTTTCTTATTGAATTAGAAGTCCTACCCGATTGCTACTTAAATGAAATGTTTATTTTTAAAATAATATCATGATAGAGATATGTATTTATAGCAAATTCTCAAGTCACAGCAATCCTTACTGCCGCACTTAGGGATGAATATTAATTACATATTGCGTCTTTTAACTAAAATCGAATCAAGATTTTTATATAAGCCGCCTCAGACCAAACAGAAAAATAATTTCATTGAGTATGCATACATATTGAGTATGCATACATTTTGTGTCCAATTCTTCATTTAATTAAATCTAATTTAATAAAATTTCTTTACGCGCGACGGTCAAACAGATGAAACTGCTAGAGTAACTTTCCTAAAGGCTATTTAACGGTAATATTTTTCTATTTAATAAATTAATACTGAATACATTTAATTACACGTTCTCAATATCCTGTCTAACAATCCCGTGGTCTATAGTTTCAACCCCGAGTGCGCGGGGCGATGCGCGCGCGCACGTGCCGCGACATATGGCGGGCCATACTGTTTGTTCGCCAATCATAACGGACATATTTCATCAGATAACGCCCGCCTTCGGCACAAACATAAAACAATCGCACGCACGAGCGAGATTCGACACACTTCTCATCCGATAATTACTCGTCAGCTCTCGAATACGATCGAAAAATTACGTGTCAGCATACAACGAGATAAATTTGGGGCTGATTAATTAATTTTAGGGGAGGATTTTGGCTAAATCATATTTTCTCGTAGCTATGCTGAGTGGCAGCTTATTAAAATTTGAATTATTATTGTATTGGATGATTAGGAAGAGAAAAAAGCACGTTGCTTATTAAGCACGTCGCAATTTATTAGCGCTTTGATTATTTTCTTCTGCTGTTTTGCTTGACGAGAAAATACTGTGGTTTTGCCATTCCGATTGTAAGAATAAGCTTATTTATAAAATAGGTACTAGGCAAACGGTGTTCAGCTCTTATTGAACTTAATGTTTTCGCTATTTAACTTGACCAGGCAGGGTCACCATGCAATGTGTAGGCTTGGGGAGACACATGAAAGATATGTTTGTTTTGTCGCTTTAATAATGTTTAATAACTAACTCTTAATAACTACTTAACCTAGCTTTTATACTAGGAAGGTGACACACATTATGAGGGTATTGTGCTGTCGAAATAAGTTAATCGGTCTAATTTTATATAAAACAATGTATGTCGCCGGCAGCGTCGTAAGGGTTTGGCAGCATCCGAGCCTCCCTGGAAGTAGGCAGATTTTGTAGGTATACTGTGGGAAATTTAAGAGAGCCAGTTGACGGACCTACGTCATTTGGTTGAAATATGTCAATTCCATATAAGTCGCGATATGTCGGCTGAGTTTGAAATAACCGACCAAATTACTTAGATCCCCGATCTTTATTTGTTTCTACTTCTCTGATTATCTTCACTGACAAAAATGTAAATATTTCGCTGGCTATACTAGTTTTATCGAAACTTGGCCAGAAACCAAGTAGAAATTTCAGAGTACCCAAGTGCAATGCGCAAAACTTTATACATTTAGGTGAGTAAAAGGAATAGAGAGAAAACTCTATGGAATTCTCTCTATTTTTTTACTCTTATAATTCAGTGGGATCGACCTACACTAATAGCGCCAGACGCAGAACTGACTTCTACATGTATACGGTGAAAGAATAATCTTACTTCAGACAATCAGGTATTCAGCCCGCATTGTTATAACAAAGTTGGAAACAACACGTTTCTGACGCAGAAATTGAACTCGCGACTTCCGAGTCTCGAGCCACGCTCTAAGCTATAGAATTACGGAGACGTTTACACACGAATTTAGATCATAACACATATCTGTATACCAAATATTCATTTGGTTACTCAATATTTTGTACAAGTTTACCGTTTAAGCTTTAACAGGAAACATAAAGAAACAAACGGAGTAGGTATACCTTTAAAATATATGTATAAATAGTCTATGTTAGGTACTCTCATTCCGTTCAACTAAGTTTATTCTAAAAATCAAGTCGGCTGGTAGCTTCGTTTGAGCGTAAAGAAAGGATAATCAAACAAATAAACACTTTCGCATTGATAATATAAGTATGGACGTACGAAAGGATAATAATAATTTATTGCGGGTGCTCTAATAATTCGTGCGCGTTTGATTCGACCGTTTCGCGTAATAGATGGTCGACGTTTTAATTCAATGAAACCAATTGGAGGAACCTGCAATTTGAGCGGCGCGGGCATGTGGACGACATATGGCGATGCGCACAACGATACGGCTTACTGGAAGGGGCTTCGGATTTTAATACTTTGAATATTAGGTCTCGAAGCTCTTCATGTATAGAAATTTACTAACGAAAACTGTGTCAGTTTTAATAGATTTTTTAATTTCATATAATAATTGAAGATATAAGTGGAAGAAGTGGTATAATATATAATAACTAATATTTTAAAAGCTGATGGATTTTGTGTAAATGTACGCTTTAAGATCGGAAAAATAATTTAGAATTAAAATAATGTATATTAAATGTATAGCTCAATAGACAAGTTAGATAATGAAATCGCAAAATTACAAGATTTTCCAAAATTTATGGAAAACAATGAGTATTTATTTAAATAAATAAATCTGAATAACGAACATTTTACAACCTCTGAAGGTTGTAAAATGTTAGTTATTCGCTTCTTCCACTTATGTCTTCAATGGCAATTATAATATTCTAATAATATTTAAAACTTTAAAGTTTGTTTGGATGTTTTTGTGTCACTCGTACCAATATTACTAAATCAGTCTTGATGTTTAAATCTGTTTATTCTAACTGAGATAAACAATTTTCACGCGAGCAAAGCTGCGAGTAAAATAGACTACTATTACATGTTTATTTAAACTTAAAAAATACTTTTGTTGTAGTATGTGCATTTTTTAAGGAAAGAATTCAAAACTTATTTTGTTTTCACATTAAAGAAATCCATACTATTCAGTATAATAAAAATATATACAATAATATTTTAATATTTCTTAAAAATAAATATTATTGTATAATATAATACAACAAAACTTGAACGGCTTAGAGCTTGTTTCACCTCTTACTGTTAAAGTTTCTGTTCGGATAATGACAACTTTTTTGACAGATTCTCTATACAAAATCTGTCAAATAAAGTTGTATCTATCAAATAAATAGACTACCTGTTAGCGGTGAATCAAGCCCTTAATGTTATTCTCTATAATGACTGGTTTACACGTATTAAGTAGATAAGTAGTTAACTAAATTTTAACTTAATGTTAAATCATTTAATTTGCGACATGCTACTAAATTTTGTGTTTACATGCAAGCATTAACTTAAAATTTAGTTAAAATTCAGTTAACTAGTCGTCTCCATTGAGCTGCACATCGTCGTCACCGATACTAAACGTGGCCCCACATTTTTTTGTTTAATAAAAACTATATCAATTTTTTATTTCATCATAAGGTGTTGTAAAAAATCGCTTTAAATATTGGAGAAAGTCTGTGCCGGGTAGCGTAGGGCGGGAAGGGTAGCGTGTAGCGGGGAGGGTAGCGTGTAGCGGGGAGGGTAGCGTGTAGCGGGGAGGGTAGCGTGTAGCGGGGAGGGTAGCGTATATCGTGGAGGGCCGCGCGCGCCCGTTGATGTCTTTTATACACGATTATAATTTAGTAAGCAGCTTGTGTGCGCTTCCGGCTCGACTTTTTGATTTACTCCTTGATTTTTGATGCTAATCGATGTTTTTTTTAATTGAAGAGTATAGCGGTTCTTGAATTTTTATTGCCATTTTATTCGATACAATCCAAATTGATAACGTAGTGAAATTTTCTTGGTACATACAACGTGTGATGTGACGTTGTAAATATAGTTACCAAGAAAATTGTATCCACACTAATATTGTAAATATAGTGTGTGTTTGTTTTCCTATAAAAGCAACGAATCGACTTGATTTTTGACGAAAATTTAGAGGATGAATAGTGACAGGCTACTCTTATGTCATGGAAAAACACCATGATTCTAAAACATTCGTATTTCTACGCAATTTTTGAATCCTACGCAGGTGATTACGCAATCAAAACTAGTATCAAATATCATATTATAAGTCGTTATTTCAGGTAAAATTACAATGGAACTGACAAACATTAGTATGCGCATGAAAACGTTTGGTTCTTGTTATCAGTCAATTAAGTGATACACAGCTCATTTCCTCGGTCAAGGCGTTAGGCCCGTATTGAGTGCACCATTAGAGAAGCGGCGAGCGGTGAGAAAGTGCAAGTGGTCGGTTAGCCCGCATCCTCCTGAGAGCGTTCACGTGTACACGGCGTAGACACCACGTGTGACCGGGAAATAAATTAACCACTAAACGATTACAGGAACTTCAAGTTAGTTGAACTTTGATCAAGGAAATGAGGGAAGTTTCGAGAGAAAAACTCGACAAGCTTGACTTTGAGACTGGAAAAATGCTTTACTCTTTTCAGTAGGTATGGTAAAGAATATATGCCACTGTACCGACATAAAATATGTTGGTACAGTACCATATATTCTTTACCTTTTGGTAAACTACCTATTTAAGTATAGTTAGAAAAACATTTATTAATGTAAATTCAAACCTCATAGTTATTATATACAACTTATAATAATAGTTTTACAAAGCTTTTGTAGTTGTTAATGACAGTAAACTGATAAATATATAATAATTCGATATGAGGTATATAGAAGACGTCTTAAAGAAAACAGAGAAACAAACGTCATATAATTATTTAGAATCAAACCCGTAAATTATCACATTGGCTCAGCGTTTAGCCTGACGTTATTTTTTATTTGAACCTGCAACTGTAATGAGATGATCGCTGGCTCGCGGCGGAAATCAAGAGTGGCTGTCATCGTAATTGAAGAGGCCAGTAATGTTATATTATTAGGGTCGAGATCAGTAGCGTGCCAGTGCGGCGTGCCAGCGCGGCGTGCCAGTAAGACGGGCAGCACCGGGCGGACCCGTCGCGCGGGTGTCTGGGCTCCTTGTACGACTAGACTTCTACTAACCCATTTATATAGAATGCCATGAAAACAGGAGTAAATGAATTAATGCAAATTTATACTATAAAAATTGTCGCAGGTGTAGAAGGACGAGTTCCATCGATTCGATTTAACGCTCGCCCTGCTCGGGTTTTATTTATAGTTTGAGCGACGCGGGGTACATTTTGTTACGTGGAATATTCGATTAATCCCCGCTACATTGTAGTCGCAATAACGTTAGATTTTTATAAGTAAGCCATGTAATAGCAAAGGGAGTTTAGTTCTTAATTAAAAACGGGACAGCGTCATGTCAAACTAGTCAATCATACAACCTACGAAGTGTGCAAATTCAATTTAGTGTGCAAGGTGCAAAGCTATTTCAATCGCATTTTTAATTGTTTAAAGATTGAAAATAATTACTTTTAACTTTCTTTTATTTTGCTTGCTCTTCTCATTCTTTATGTTTTTATTGCATCAGTACTAATACAGTTAATTAGTAGTAATCTTTAAGTTTCAGAGAACTACACAATTAGTTATCATTACTTGACCATAAACATCAAAATGAATCTATAAAAATGAAATAAAAACTTTAGAACTCTCTGCGCAAATCCTACCTTTTACTAGGCCGGCCACTGGTCAGTGTAAAAACAACAGCCGTCAAACCGCCTCTATAATATTTAAGCCGTTTCACATTGCACTTAGCCGTGATGGCGATGCCTATCTCAGCGCCACTGACGGAGGTATACTTATAAGGCGTTTTCTTGTTATTGCTTTAAAATTACACATAACAAAGATGCCTTTAAATTGAATTAATAATTGAACATCATAATTGACTAATTATTTATTTTACGGTGAGTGTGGCTTGTCGCATTTTTATTAAATCTTCTCTACTTAAATTTAACAAGGTTAATGTAACTTAAATTAGATAAGTGTCAGGTAAATATGAGTTGCAAACTTATAATATCTCGTCCCATGTGTGCAATAACGCTGTAAGTGCTTTTAAGTAAGAAGATTATGCCGCTGATGAATTTATCAAGAGGACGTATTAGAAATCGCATGCAATACGACTGGTGACAAGTGAAATATATTATCAGGCGGAGCGTGGAACTAATGTTATTACGTCGAATTTAATTGCGTGCCAATTTATAACAGAGATAAATTATTTTGAGTGTCTTAGCACACTAGGCCGAAGTTACGCGGCCGAAATTCGGCAATGTATTTTAAATGACGGGTGACATACCATGTTGGAATTACGTCGTGTTATAGTGTACAGTCGAACTTCCGTCGGAAAGTGTTTTAGTGTTTACTTCGGCGGCTATGTTTTGTACAGCGACATATGAAGTTCGGCCGTGTAATTTCGGTCATATATCAATTGAATGCGTTGGAACGTAAGTTCAGTCCCGTAAGTTAAGTCACGTAACTTCGGCCTAGTGTGTTAATACACTAAGAGTCACGTTATTAGCGGGATGTTTGTGTTATGCGATATCATCGTGTTATTGAGGCTTTGTCTCTTAATCCTGCGTTTATCTAGACAGCGCCGCGATGCGTGTATAAGTAAGTCTAGATAGGCGATAGCTAGGCAGATGTGCCGCCGGCCAGTCTTACTGTGTGGCCACAAGATGGCATGAGCGAAAAGAAATAACTACATATTAACAAAGCATTGCAAACTACTGCGTTGAAAACTTTCGATATTTGTAAAATTTATTGCAATTTGGAAGCCTTTTTTATTTTTACATTTTTACCCGACTGCACCAGAAAGAAGGTTGTTTTTCAGGAGTATGTATGTATGTATTTTTTTTTGTTTAGCACGCTCTATAGCCTAAACGGCTTGATGGATTTTGAGTTGAGTGGTATCGTTAAATAGTCTTTACTGTGAAAGTGACACTAGATATATAAAACGAAAATGGCGGATTTTAGGTGCCAAATCTGGATAAAACATTGTTAAAATTGCAACGGTTCCTGCAGTCGAGTTGCGTGTTTTTGGACATTTAGCTTGTTATATATCTATTTTTAAATTGCGAAAAGACGCATCCTTACACGGACGAGTAAATTATGTGCCACATATTTGTATTTAGAGAAAACGTTATTGATAATTTTATATTATAGAGAACTCTTTTCTTGTAATTTTGTTCTGCCAACAGAGCTATGAAACGGGCTGTCACATATTTATTTGAGAGGCCGCACGCCGACGTCATGGCCACTCGTGTACAATCATAACACGGGAAATTCACGGTCGCATTATCGTTTCTGTTTCGCCACATGTGCCCGACGACACGTAATTACGATTGGCTCAATAATTAACCGACGCATCGGGATAGCGACGGTTGGCTTTGCGGCGTTAAATAATGTAAAGTATGTGCTAATCATTGTTGAAAAGTAATCCGTATCACTCAGCTCTGAGTAGTTAATAGTATTACAAACTTCAATGGGTTTATCTCATTCTGAATTTAAATGACGCGTGCTGAGATAAATAGACCGTATATTACATTTTTCAATGGCATTGAATGTAACGTTTATCGACCTAAACCAAACGCTAATCTACCTATCAATACGCGAGCGGAAAACTTTGTACACCTTTTTACGAAAGACGCATAGATGTAAAAACATGAAATTTCTCCCAGTTATAGTTGATATGGGGAAAAAAAGAAAATATTATTTTAAATTATGTTTTATTCATGCATATTTTTATTAAATTGAATGCTACGCACACTACAATATTTTGACATGACACAATAATCATACACGATTTATACTCTTTTGTTTATGGTTAAAGTTTTTTTTTTAATAAAATTTAATGGCCTGGTAACGAGACCTACTATTCCAAATTGAAGTATGTGATTGAATTGAGATTATATTTTTCTATAACTCCTCTACACGATAGATTTAAATATTTATGGTCGAAGTTCGACTACGGGGCGAACTTTATTTTTAATAAACAGGCATCACGTCAGTGTCTAAGAGAGAATAAGACACTTATCTCTATAATACTTTGGTATAGCAACAGTTTATACTCGTATGTAATGTTTCAGGTACATTTAATATTTTTACAAACCTTTTTATGAGGGATTAGTAAATGGGATAACTCACTTATTGAACCAAACACAGCACAACGCCATTTACAACAGATTAATAATTTACAATAAAGATTTTTAAACATTATGGTAGATAAGAAAAAAGAACATAAATACAAAGACGACTATAATATGTTATTCCAGGAGTATGATGAATGATACCAGTAAGCCAAAAAGTAAAATATTTAATAGCGATAAAAAACATACTATAGTAAGAAATTTAATTAAAAAAAAATGAATAAACATAGTATTAGAGTGTCAAAACAAGGAATGTTAAAGCAAATAAAAGTAAATAACTATTATGGTGAAAGGACTAGGAAGTACATAGTGCCTAAGTTATACAATAAATATAAGCTACTAATCCCTTAGTTTTCCTCTCGGAAAATAAAATAAAATGTAAAAAGAAATTAAAACAAAAACTTAAAGAAATGCTTGGATTCACTAAAAATTGTATAATGTAGTCTCATACACACAAACACATCCACACACACATACACACATGACATACCATACTAGTACCTATTATTTTTTTTTGTCATGTTTAATGTTTAATTTTTTTTGTGTTTGAGCGGAACGCCTACAAACTGCTTGTCCAGTTTGGCGTATTACTGTCGAAACATGTTGTGTTGTATTAAATTGAATAAAAATAATAAAAAAAAGGTTACAAAGCCGGGAAGCAACTGATGATGATTATAAAGTACGGAGACTACATCAAGCTGGCATCATTATATCATTATAGCGTAACGATAATAGCGCGGGTAATGAAAAAATTGCCACGAGCTATCATCATTATCATATCCGTAAGCTGATTTTTCTAAACGACAGTGCCGGCTTTAGACCTACCAGCGCCCTAGGCGAGATTTCTTCGGCGCTCACTAACATAATCTACAAATAGCAAACGAACAAAATCGATCAGGCGCCTATTTTTATGACTTCGGCGCACCCATTTACTTGATTCCCCTAACAGTCGCCTAACCTTATCCCCTAAATCCGCTACTGCTAAACGATTAGTCACTTGTCTCCGTCGTCGTAAAAATATATGTCCGTTATGCGGTATGTGTGACAACTGTTTACGTGAGAAGCTCTTCTTTAGTCAAGCTCTTTACCTACTTCATTTTAGAGCAATAAGCTTTTATTACCTATGTCCATTATATATTGATGTGAATTTAATATCTATATTATCTGATAACATATAATATAATTATTACATATTATATTGTAGAGAAGTTTTTAAACCTTTTAGATGCAGAAAACTTCTTATTTTGTGGGACCGCACTTCCACAAGTTTTACTTCTATCGTTTCGTAGGTTGAGATAGCATTCTTGATAATGATGATGATGATGATGACAATGTAATCTTGCATATTTACATAATTTTCATTATAAATAGACGCAGGGCCGGGGGTGCGGGGACAGGTTGCGCCGGGGGCGGCGCAGGCGCAGCTCGCATGCGCAATGTGCGCGCGCGACCTTTGCGCGTAATTGTAGCGCGCGTGCGCCTGCCCACGCACCAGCCACCGTCCTACACCTCCCCGCTACCTCACTGTAAAGAACGCCGTGAAATTGATGGATACCTTGGAATAGATATAGTAATTATACCACAGCCCGGCAAGTCCAGACAATGTGTAATGCTTATTTTATACGAGGACATATTGATGCCTTGCGTGTCGTTGCAAAAAAGTTTTATCATTTAAAAAATATGTGTAGACAAAATTATAGTGAACTAAAAGTTCATTTACTATCGGCCTATCGTTAATTTAAAATTACCTCAATCTTCCACCGATAAGTGCGGTAATAAAATTTAGACATCAAATAAATTTGCTTATAAAACACCTGTTTGTAGTTTGATGTTCGCTCGGCGCGGGCGCGCGTTCCGAGCCGTCACTCGCAATGCCGGCCGTAATGGCTCGTCTGCGGCGGTCGACTTTACGATTCGTTTTATTATGCTACTACGCCTTTCTGATTAATGTGGTTAGCGACTATCCATCACTAAATAAACGGATAAAATGATAACCGAGCTTTCGTTTTATTTGCAATACGCATGGCGTTGTTTTAAAACACTAGCCAGACCGTCAATTAGCAAGTGCGTTTTATAGGTTTTCAATAACGAGGATTCGGTTTTAAAAAGCAGAGAAAAGTAATTGAAATACTTTTACGGTTGTTATTTCACACATCGAGGTGTGAGTGTAAGTGCTGAGTTTATTGCAAAATAAATGGACGGATATACATAAAAAGCGTCCTCGATTTTACTATAAAATCTTTTGTTATATGTAAGTTTAACGAATTCACCTCGTTATATCCCGTGTCTCAATAACACAAATAAACGTTTCTTAAATATTATGCAAATTTTTATAATCATTTAATTCATGACATGCTCTGTATAATTAAAATGTCATTAAAATTATAATTTTAATGGTCTCGGTCGGGTGTCACTTTCGACCGCGCATTTTAATATCGCAGTATAAATAAACCACCGTTAGCCCGCGAAGAGAGGGAAAGTGGACGCGCGAGAACCTGGACTCAGATTGAAATCAATTAAGTGGTCGGGTCCGGTCCTCCGCGACCTTCGGGCCACCTGTCAGGGCACTCCGCGCACTCCGCCACTCCGCCATAAGACCAACGACCGGTCATCTTCCTTTATTTGACGAATATTCATTTAAATTTAAGGAATGCTACGGTCACTGGAAAATTTTACGTTTTATGCTGCTAAATAAATGAAATCTATTTTGTCAATCGGTCTAACCTAACCTAACGTTTGTATATTCATACTTTCTTTTATCCGTATAGTAAGAAAAAAAGTTAACTATTAAATAGGGAAGATGCGTATAAAACATATAATGCAAATTTTTATGATAGTGGGCTAAAAGATATACTTATGGACAAAAATCTCTGCATTCTATTGAAAAATAAGTAAGATATTAGCAATTTAAGTTTTCTACCCATCTCCTTCTCTCAAACGATATTTACGATTTATGAACTTTACAGCTTATAATCAAATCAAATCAAATCAAATCTTCTTTAAAGGCTTGTAACTTTGTTGTTTTAAATGTTGTCAAAAAACTGATTGGACCACATCTTTTTTATAATAACAATAGATGTATTTGAGCAAAGAATAAAAAATCATGCATATTACCTATTCTGGTACCCAACTGGACGGCCGGCAGCTAGTGAGCTGCCATCCAGTTGGCAGGGATCCCCTTCAGTAGAAGCAGGATCTTATACTATTAGCTGCAGAATATTATAATCTACTGTTATGACCAATGTTATTAGCTTAACATACTTGGAGGAAATGTGGCGCTTTATGAAACGCTGTCTACTATAAGCTGTCGTTTGATTGTTGTATTAGTATTATACAATATAATTGCAGTACCGCCTCCATCTGATTAAGTGCTTACAATAAAGAGTGAACACTAAAAATGGCGGAGAGTGTTCTCATCTCCTATCCAGTTATGATTTGCTTGAAATCAGGTTTAACTGGTAGCATTATGAAGAAATATTTACCGCATAAGAGCTGATATACTAACAGCATTTAAAATAATCATTACCGCGTCTGCGCGACCGCAGCCCCCGGCCTGACTATTTCCAGAGAAGTTTCAGAACTGTTCTTTCTTTAAGAAGACTTTTACTCCAATTACCTAAGAGTCGTTTTGTGAAACACGAAGGGAAAATAATTCTGAACAGACTGTACAGTTATCATATGCAGGCTAGCATAATCGAAACACGCCTCACTTGCAATAAAAATTAAACTTTAATGGCACAACATTTGCATAATAGCCATACACCGCAGGAAAGATTTAGTCTGATATTATTTTCGCTAATTTTCATCATCATAAAACTGGTTTGAGAAACCGTGTAAGAAGCATAAAACTGTACATATTAACTATGTTTAACATTAAACTTTATACAGATTTGATATACTTTCCTAATATTACGATAGAAATATTTTCCTCCAATTTGGCAAACAGCTAAACCAAGTAAAAATATATTAACAGGCTTAGAAAACTACAAAGGGCGAGTTGGTAATGAAATTAATAGTAAATCTTTGCAGTTTCAGCATCTTTAAACAACTGAAAACATCGAAGTTTTAACAAAGTATCACTCGAAAAAAATAGAATAGAAAAAGGAATTAACTCAAAAAGAAATTTCATTAGGATGCCTCAGATACTCCATTAAGCCTGTTGCCCTAATTTTGAAATCGGTCAGTGAACTTTTGGTTTGGCTGCAGCTGCGACGATACCTCTTATTAGGATTCGCAAAAATTGCTAGCTTATATCAGTAACTGTATTTTTACAGAGAAGCCTGCCACAAAAAATTCTACTTGCTTAATCTATATTTAGCAAGCTGGTCATAAAAACGCACAATTTAATAAAAATGTCATAAACAGAAGCTAAAAATCACTTAATATTCATAATAGTTCATTAGTGTTAAAGGAGTCCCGTTATAATTGCTTTGGAAAATCTAAATGCATGGGCAGATAAAACCGGACAATTGTGTGACACCTGAAGAATTTAAATGATAGAAATAACATAATCCGTATACGGACAGTAAATGTGAGGAGCTTAATGCACCTTACCAATCACCTACCGATAAATAGCGCATAAAATAGGCTAGGAGCGATAGTCGACGAATTCCCGGCCAGGCCAGCTCCGCCGCGCCTGAAGCGTGCGCCTACTTTTTGCAATAGCAGGTGCATGCACATATGTTATTAAATTGTCAAAGAGTTACAAATACATACACACTAAATGCTCTACCTTTAACTAGCTATTTTCATTATCTAAATACAACCTACAGACAATTTGAACCAGTTCGATAATTGCATAAATATCACCTTGATTTTCAACATATTTTTGTGTCTAGTCTTTTTCTGAAGGCTGTTATTTTATTGTATGGTGTATTTTTAGCAAAGGTTTTGTGAGTGCTTGTTGCATTTTATGTAAATTAACCCTACCTAAAAACAACTGAACGGTGAAAATAATTTTAATAATTTAAGGAATTGAACACAACAAGTAAATGCAAATAGGAAATTTAAAAATAATGATAAAGTAATAATTATGAAAGCCAACAATAGCTCGAAGCACGCGCGGTAATGTATGTCCTAATCGAAAACCGCAGAACATTTGCGGCCTCGGCGCAGCATATGTTTATTGTATAAAATGCAAAGATCATAATTAGTGGAAAGGATTTTAGTTAAAGGTTGCAGCCGCGTGCGCACAATGATCTTCTTTGTGCGCGGGCGCATGTGCTGGAGCTTTTACGGTTTCCCCGCGCCCACCAGATGACTCCGCTCACGACACCCGCACCAGACACTGCTTCACCTAACTGCGGCAAAAAACTGTCTAAGATACCGTCTAAGGTGAACATTAGTCATCAAATTTTTAAGGTAACGGTATTTTAAATACAGAATATACAAACCAGTTTTATACGAGTCTTATGTAATAAGTACGTAAGACTCGATTAAAGCTTCAACTTCAGCTCTGTACTTGGTATTTAAATTCCAAACCTTTAAGTGGTTCGATTTGAAAAACATTTGCGAAATAAATTAATGGCAAACGACAAGAAATCAATTTTTACATTGTATTTTTGGAAACAGCCCAAAGCGCACTCTTGGATCCAAGTAATATAAGAATTGAAACGTAGATTTTGTAGCAATAAATAAAAGACGCGACCGTGACATTAGCGTTACCGTGTTTACAGAACCCTGGGTTATTTATTAACTACTGGTCATAAATATATTGGGATAGGTCTCGCGGCGGGCGGCCACCCGGGCATAGATTCACAAAATGAATGCCTTCATACCACCTTTATGCGATATCCGATTATTTCTTGATGCAAATTTTATGCATCATTTTTAACAACACTTACAAGGACTTTATTTGAGCTTGAATTATATGATTTAAAGAGGTTCTCTACTACAAGTATTATATAATCGACCTCGATTTAAGAAAATATTAGCATCCATAAGCGGAACATCACTTTAAGGTAATATGATGATGAAAAGACTTCGTAAAATCAAATTCTAAGTTACTAAAACTGAAAGAATATTTTCGAAGTAAGCATAATAGTTTATATTGTCATAACCTAAAACTGTCATATAAGTTGCATACGTAATTACTACAGGTGTTGTATAATCAGTCCAAGTAGTTTTTTTAGAGAATTGTTTGCCTGATAATACATACTAATATAAATTCGAAAATTTGTCTCTACCAGTCTGTCTGTTAGCTATACGCTCGAATTATTCAGCCGATTTTGCTGAAATTTGGTACGGTATCTCCGTACTTTGGGTCACAGGGAAGGACATAAGGTACTTTTATTCGCAAAAAATTGTACGTTTCCGCGTGCGCCATAAACAATTTTTTCGCAACGGAACTGCAAGCGTAATATAGTTTTTTTTTCTATAAAATATTTATTTTTTAATTCGATTTCATGTCTCAAGTGTTTAGGGGTGGAGGGCGCTGCGACACGCGCAGACGTTTGAACAAATCCGTTAAGGGGAGGCGCACATGCCGCGTGCCAGCGAATCTTGTCGACCGAGACTGACTCGGGAACATCACTAATATCGATATATTTTTTTAATGAAATATAAAATACTAAAAATTAAAAAATAAGTTTTAAGTCTAAGATGTTTATCTCGTAGAGGTGCGTAGCGCGTAGCACGGCTACGAGATATTAGATTTAGATTAGATTAGATTAGTCTTAGAAATGTTATTCTAGATTTATTTTTGGATGAGTGGCAAGTGTTGAAAAGTATTGCAAGAATACTTTTTATTTTTAAATATTAAGTAACATTAGGTTTTTTAAAGTGTTAACGAAGGTGTTAAAATGCCCACGGAAATCAAAATCTAACAGATTTTTGTAATCGAAAATCATTGATTTCAATAAGGGAAAAATCCTGTAAGTGCCAAAAAGTCGATATTTATGTAAATATCGAGGCGGCTCATCCCTACGGGTAGCCACCTGCCGCCTGCACCCCCACGTTATATTTTATTCCACTTAATCGTCCTTTCCGTTATAATGCCAAGCTTTTTTATCCTATACTTAAAGCAAATATTCCTGTTTCTATAAACTACAGTATCGGACCGCCCTATTAACTATAATAGACACTTTTAATTGAGAATCTATAAAAGGTTTCGCGAACTGAGTCGCCATATATGGGCGAGGCATTCATCATGGTCGCCGTGGTTCTCATCTGCCCAATTAATAAAAGTTGACTGCGAGGAATGGACGACAGTGCGCCCGCGCAGCCTTCTGCGACCGGTTCCAGCGCAGCTGAGCCGATGACTCGCCGCTCGATAGGTTTTATTTTGATTTAAAATAGTGCCTAACTCTCGTCTTCATCAAAGCCTATCTCTAAAACGTTTAACTCGGTCGCAATGCCCGATGGCTGGTTACTTATTAGCGATGTAATATTTCATGCATAATGAGCCCGATGCAACGGATATCGAATAAATTTTGTTTCTAGTCATTGTCGCATAAATTATCCATAGTTTTTTTATTTTTTATGTTTTATGATCATCCGACCAGTGTAAGATATTTATAAACTAAACAGCATATCATTTTAACCATATCATTATTCCTAAATTCCTGCCTCAATCTAAAAAAATAAAAAAAAAAGTCAACCCTCAAGAAGTTCGTCAAAAAACAATAGGAGGGCCCGGGAATCAATGAAATGTACAGTAAGAATTAGATAATACATTGATAGCTTTTTTCAAGAGGCAAACGAAATTCGAACAAAGGAACAACAAAAACAAGGACACAAAAAAGGCTAAAAAGCAGGTCGGGCGCGTGCCGGCAACATGTGCGCGGGCCCCGTAACGGGCCACGCGCCGCCGTTACACTGCGGGGGCGGGGGGCCGCGCGCACCCCGCTGCCCGCACCCGCCACACCCGCGTCACCCTCGCGTCACCCCCGTGACACCTACTGAAGCACTTCCCCTGAAACCATACATATCTCGTAACAGAACACTCGACAATAGATTAGCCGCCTAATTAAATTTCCCGAGATTGCGACAAGGGGTAAATCAACTGTGAAATAGCTTTAAGTGAGGGTAAGATTTCTGCCCGAGCCGATAATCCTAATTTATTCAGACTTGCCGTAAATAATATTGTATTATCGACATACTTGCCTAGTAGGTCGTATGCCTTATAACTATGCTTCATTAAATAAAGGAGCCTACTGTATTATGTTTAGCAATAATTAACACCTTCCCTACTTACTTTCGATGAAGAAAAGTGAATGATACTTTTTAATAGCATAAATTTGCATTAGGCTTTATAAAAACTATGTGACAGGTGTTATTTTGAATTATTGATGATTTCGCTCTGGAGAAATCTAAAAGGTGTAGGTATTATTTTTTTAAAGATACTGTATAATTAAAACCCGATAAAATAAATATATCTGCACAAAACGAGGAACACCCAATATCCCAATTATTATATTATAATTACTATCATAAAGTAATAAAGTATTTCTTAATCCAAAGACATGATACAAATCTTAGTCGTAAGAGCATTAGGAAAATCTGTCTAAGCTTATTTCTAACGTAGGCTCCGCCCCGCGCTGCAGCACGGCCAATGACCGCGCGTGGAGGCGGGGCGCCGCTCATTGTAATATGATCACTCTGATTTTCTCTACTGCACCGTTTTCCTCGCCCCGTCTTCAAAACGACATCCAAAGAAAATGACGCTACTCAAATAATGACTCACTCCAACTACGTACCGCTTCCAATTTGTACCGAATAACGACGCCGCATTAAACATCGTCGCGAACCTCTCATTTGCAGACATGTAATACATATAAAAGCAATTTTTCAGCGATTCGTACTGTACGGCGATAATTAGTAGGTACTCGGGGGAATGCGACGGAGGACACCTGTCGAGCGGTCGCTTCATCAAATCATTTCTTTAGTACGCAGCTTCCACCCGAGTTTTTTTCGTGTAAAAAAAGTGGTAGATGAGTCGGGTAGGTCGGGGCGCGCTCGGGCCGTTTCAGTCAGGTGGCGCGCGCCCATCGCATCGCACCTCATTCGCGTGCCCTAGAAGCCTCCGCGAACACCGTCGATATACTTTCAGCCCGCGTTCTATGACAATGTTTATATTCCTCAACGTTACTGATTTCTGACTACACCGCCGTGATACGAGTGATTTGTGACTCTATGTGCACACGTTTTGACGAGTACGTGAGTTTATTGTGATAATTTTTTTACGATATTTTATTTCTCATAGTTACCTTTACCTGGTTCAAGTTACATATAAGGCCTTTTTTCAAATAAGTTTTATCGCAATCATTCCTTGTTTAAATAAGTAAAAGTTGTAAGTCGCTACTAATATTTATTTATAAGGCAACTTTGAATTTAATTTAAAAAATAATAAGGCTATCAAAAATAGACTTCTTTGTGTAGATATATATTTTGTCATCATAGTTTTTGCTAAATTTATTTCTATTATGTACTCCAGAAAAAGAATATTTCAATTACGTGCTCCCCTCCAACCGCTAGATTTCCCGCCCAATCGCTTTCCGTTTAGGCGGGAAATCTAATGTCTTGTTTACACGTATTAAGTAGATAAGAATTTAACTAAATTTGAACTTAATTTTAAGTTGATAATTGCATGTAAACACAAAATTTAGTAGCAAGTTGCAAGTTAAATGACTTAAAATTAAGTTAAAATTTAGTTAACTACTTATCTACTTAATACGTGTAAATCAGACATAAAAGCTTAGCATGGCCTTAGTTTAGTCAACATAACTTTTGTTAGAGATTGACTATAACAATCCAAAATACATAATGCAATAAAATACACTAGTAATTTTTTAATATAGGATAACAAGTTTATATTTCATTAATGATTTAAAGTTAGATGTGCCTAAAATGTAAGCCTGTTTTACCCATGTTTTAACTATCAAAATTTTATAGGGTTTTAAAATATTTAAAACGGTTTCTTATTTAATTTCTTGTTAAGCTGTATTTAATCAAAAGAAAACATAAAAATAATTGAATTTTTACATAATCGCAAATTGCGAGTTTTGCAAATTTTCACAAGATATTGCGCACTTTCATGGCACTTTATGTCGATGACGAAATAATTGTTTTATAGAAAAACGAGCCGACAGAGTGACAGGTATTAATGATCACGATAAAGGCCTCGCAGCCCGCTTATTATGGGTCGGAGGCGATAAAGCGCCGTAACGGACTCTTATAAGATGATTATGTCCACTTCAGACGTCGCCAACGGCTTTACCTACGCCGCTTGCCCGCGTACAGACAGCGAACATAATGCTACAAGCTACTGGTCATTGAACAAAGACTTGTTACTCTGCAATATTGGATTAATATAATATTTAGAACAATTTAAAGAAGAAACGAACATAGAGCCTACTAGGCTGTTAAAAAGAGATGTTAGAGAGCTGAGTGGCGCAGTGGAGGCGTGCTAGGCCCATAACCCAGGTCCGTGAATCTAATCCACGCTCTGCTAGGCTGTTAAATATTATGAAGGCTTCAAATCTACTAACTTCACTATTAGAGTATAGTATTAGCGCTTCAGTTGAGTAAATAAATATACATCATTCCTTTTCATGCATTGACCAAAAAATATACCCCGATTGTTATTTTACCTAACATAAGAAAGGAGAGTTTTAGAGAGAGCGTATTTTCCCTAGCTGGTAAAAACCATATTGGTCATGAAATTTCAGTAAACTTATTAAGATTCCTTATATCAGCCGATACTAGTGACAAATGTTTCATCCCACGGGAGCCCCTTTGAATTTAAATATATCCTATATTTTACGTCAATTGAATGTACAACGCCTTCCATCAAAATCCGTTCAGTAGCCGAAACTACTGCGCGATAGACAGTCAAACAAATTTTCACTTTTCAATATTAGTGTGATCTCTCTCCTCGTACTCAACGAGAACAAATCCTTATGGGGTGAATATTTACTTCCAGGTAAGCCCTACAGAAAGTGCAACAGTCGCCCGAAACGCCCTTGGTCAGTTTTTTTGATACGCGGAAATCAAATTTACGTCCAAATAAAGACGAGCGGGCTCTGATTGATGATTCAGGAACTGAATACTCTTAACGCAGATCAATAAAATTTTATTAGGTACCAGTCACTACCTACTCTACCTAGTAAAGTAATCGCTCGTAACTGTATAATTTGGATTGAGTGAATTTCTTATGGACAAATCCTCAAGCATGAGTGTTTTCTAATTCTTAAAATATACTTGAACATTATTTGAATAACTCATGGGCTAGCAATCTGATTTTATTAAAAAGTACTGATGTATACACTGATTGATGATGTTTTTAGAACACAAATTTTCAGAACTTAATTATTAGATCTAAATTAAACCTCTACAGTCTATATCAAAGAGTATGTAGTATTGTTGTTATTAATATTATTTTTCTTGAATTCTTCATTTACGTAAAATATTATATAAATATTCTAGGTAGTATGCTTAAGTGTGTTCAAATTCAAGCGACGGAACTCTTGTTAAAATTATCTTGAAAAACAAAAAAATATTTTGAGAAACAAAAACTTTTGTTCGTAATTGTAATTGTAAGACATTGTAATTTATATCAAAGTAGATTTTGCATTATCGTGCTGTAGAGGATAGTAAGTACGTAGCGTGGACAAATGCTAATATTCCCATAATAACCAATTTAAATGCATTCTTAAGCGTTACATTAACTGACCTGCTTATTATGACTTGATTCTAGATAGGATTAGTCAATTACTAACAAATACTAAGAATATAACATAAGCTTTAAACAAAGGTTAATTTTTATTTAATAACCTATACACACATGCCACAATTATGCTTTGTTTGCTATATTTCTGGATTTAGATAAAACCGTATTAGTATCTCGATACTTATTACGTTCATGTAAACATAGGTTAGGTAGATACCTAAATCTATGACTTTATTTCATATCTAAGGTAAACTATAAAATATACTTAAAGAATAATTACGTAGAAAAATCGATAAAAAATATAAATCTATCCTATATTTTTTTTATGCATAAATCAGTTTTTATTACCTATTTACTAAACAACAAACCACTGGTAGCACGGGTAGAAGAGATTGCTAATTTTGACTAATTTTTACTAATAAGTTAAAGTAACTGGCCTGAGGGCCTGTTTCGCCGCTTACTGATAAAGTTAACTTTAAGTAAGTTTTTAATTCACACACTTTATAAAAGTCCACATACACTTTATAAAAGTCCAAGCAATTGCTTTTGTAATTGACAAATTATTAAATTCCATTTACAAGAAAATTATGCAGCTGCTGGTTTTCTTATCAATTATAATGTACCTACAATTTGTATAGTATAATTGCTTATACCTTACATTCAATCACTATTTATTTGTAATATTGAACAAGAGGAAAAAAGAAATTTCCGCCTTATATAAACTTATAGCAAAGAATATTTAAAATGATTATGCAAAACACAGAACGAATACTATGACAAAACATTTAAAACTCAGTCAGCTTAAAAAAAAGGACAAAAAGAACTAGCCCACACTATTATTCTTACCTATAAAAAAGGAGACACCAAAAATATAAAAAACTACAGACCCATCAGCTTACAGCCATATATTTAAAAACTTTTTTCATTTGTCATAAATTATATAATAAGCAGCACACTCGAGAAAAACCAGCTACTAGAGCAAGCAGGGTTTAGAAAAGGCTTCTAATAGACCATATACACATTACATTACACACTTAGTCTTAACTATAGAAAAATACCAGGAACAACAGAAACCACTTTATATTGCTTTTATGGACTACCAAAAAGCCTTTGACACAGTATTACATAAGAGTGCATGGAATGCTTTAGAAATCCAAGGAGTGCCCCAGCAATACATAGTCATAATCAGAAATATGGGAAGGGAAATGGGCTGGCCATGTAGCAAGACTTCAAGACCAAAGAAGGACTTAATGGAAAGAATTACTTAATGGAAAGGACCAAAAGGGAAAAGAAAGAAAGGATGTCCCTCAACTACATGGGACGATGACATTAAAAGGATTGCTGTAGGCCAGCAAAACTGGATACAGATAGCCCAAAGAACAAAATGGAAAGAATTGGAGGTGGCCTTCACCTGGTAATTCGGGGCTTCTATTGTGTAAAATAGATATTGTTAACGCTAATTTATTTAAAAAAACTTTATACATGTATGTATATCTTTTGTTTAATTTTTCTCAAGAATTACACACAACTTGTAAGAGACAGAAAATATTTTTTTTATTTTTATTATATTTATTTATTAAACATGAATCCTAGAGTGTATGAAGATACAAAAGTAGCTATGTAATTAGTAAGATAAAGGAAAATCATAATGCATAGTAATAATTATATACCAAGCAAATCTTATAACATTATAATCAGCTCCACAAGAATTAGCAACCGTCATCAAATTAGATACTAATGATTAAAACAAAACATCTCGTCACCCTAACGCATACGTACAATACAATGTTTAATTGTGTAAACACTATCCGTCAATCAAAACAAAGACATTAATAACATAACTCGACGAATATTTGATATCAATCTTCCCCCGATCCATCACCTTAATTAGAAAATTTAGCAATTCATTAAAATATTTACGTGGAAACGTAACAGAAAAAGCCGACAGTGTTTACTGTGAGTCGGTTCTGTTATGGCAAACACGTTTTACTGTAATGAAGATTGTTTTAGTTCGATCGGTCGTGAATTATTAATGCGCGTACGCAGCGGGCGCCGTCCACTTTCATTATTCTGATTCCTCATTTGCTTGATTGAGCTTTTAATACGATTCGCCGGAGCGGGGATTAATCAGGCCGAGAGCTGTCAACAAATAGTCAGATGGACACTAATGGCGGCGGTCACGTAATAACAATCATGACGATGGTGTTTTTAAATTGATCAAATCTATCGGCTAAGTCTATTACCTTTTACAGGCGCGACAAATTAGAGTTTTGTTTCGTGTTTTAGCAATTAGTACCCACCTACCGTAATTTGTAGGGGAGTCAATATTTGTTGGAATCTTTCTGCGTCTCGCTAACGTTTGATCAGCTGAGTATTTCGCTGGTGTTGATTTTACATAATGTAAATTATAACTAAGAGGCAATTGTTTTCAGATTTACTTCATTTCAGATACCAATATATAGCAACCATAAAAACATGTGTAATTCTTTAAAGTTATATATCGTCCCTCAGCTTACAACACCGATTAAGTCATTTTTACCAACTTTACAGAAGGCAAAAAAAAACTTTGCGGTTTTGCGAATCATACCGTCTTGAGCGCTGTTACTCTTTATTGAAGTACGAGTTTCGACTGTCGTGAAAATTTATTTAATGTGGCGAATGGTTCGAAACGCAATGAGCAGCTCTACCTATCTACTTGGGCGGTGCTGTTAGGTAAGAGACGATAAATTCCCTTCAAATAAAAAAGGTAGACCTAGAGAGGAAATATTATATTCTATGAGGGAAGTTGATTGAGAGCTAATCACGGACCTACGTCATTTGATCGGAATGTCAATTCTATGTAAGTCGTTATCTGTCGGCTGGTATATTGTAAATTGGGGCTGTTGTAAATTTTTCTCATATCCACCTTCTCCGCAGGATGTCCCGTCACGTGTTGCTGTCCCGTCTGGCGGAGCAGTTCCAGGGGCAGCGGTTCCCCTCCCCTGAGCGTAGCGTCTCCCCCCGCAGCCCCGCCTCCCCGCACTCGCCCCCTCACTCGCCCGACTCTCATAACCGCCTGGATCTGCTGCAACTAGGAGATATCGAGATCGCTGGACAGGCGCTCAAGCATTATGCTAGAGCTACAGGTACGTTAAAGTCATTAAAGTCATTAAAGGTTCAAATTTAGAAGTAGTAATAATATTTCGTCTTCAAATAACATAAATAGATACTTTTTCGAAACTCCTTTTCTTTTGATATTTGTCATGACAAAGATTTTCACTTGAGCGATCCCCATAAATCTATTTAATATATTGATCACTTTTTTTAAGCTAGAAGCTCCATTTTCCTAATAAAACTTGTTTCGCACAGAGGCACTAATGTACTGCAGTGGCTTTGGAGCGATTTACGGAGGAGCGGGGGTGTGGCCTCTGATTCTCCCACGACCACCTTCCCACTTCACTCAGCTGGATCACGCCAAGCACACGCCGCCTAGAGACGGTAAGATCACCATAGCCTTTAATTTATCAGCTACTCAAGTTTTCAATAACGTACGTGTAAGTTTTGTCATTGTATTTCATACAATTGCATGCTGAAAAAACTAGCAAATACCTAGGCGGCAGAAGAAACTATGACAAGAAGAAAGAACGCAGTATGGGAAGAACTTCTTCCCATACTGCGTTCTTGATCTTTAAGATTCGCATGAGCTGCCTCACTCGACAAAATAAAACAAAAGCAATTATTCACGCCACTTTTATATTAAGCCATATTATTAGTACCTAAGAATACCTTTCGCATTCTAAGAATAATTTTGCTGGCTAATAAACAGTGATTTAATTACAATAAAATCACTGTTTGTTAGCCAGCAAAAACTTCGTAAAACATTTCAAAGTCGGTGCAAACGAAAGTGTTCGTTGCATTGGTTTTGCAGTCACGTGAAACCGAAGTATTTCTTGAGCAGTAGCAGTTGCTGATAAACCTCGTCACCTCGGCCTCCTTACAGTTTTTGAGTGTTCCTCATTAGAATAGTTATCGGGTGCCTCGCGATTAATAACAAGTATGTCGTCGTTTACAAGCCGTTTACCTTTGCGATGCGTCGAAGATTCACGAAGTGGTTTCACTGTTCCTTCTCGTTTGCATTATTCAAATTACCGCTTATCCGTTTACGAGTTGCGATAAAGCGGTTAGATTTTGAAAAACGCTTCAGTAATTTTCCACTAGAATGTCAATGTATTAAACACGATAGGTATGAAGTAGATTAACGAATGCGTTAATTTTAAATTGATACTTTTTAAACATTAGTTTCAACCACCTAACGTAAAATTGTAAGCCTCAAGTGGTTTTTCGGCCAAAGGTGTTATTAACGGATGACGTAACGCGACAAACAAAAAGCACCTGTAC
The DNA here is from genome assembly GCA_026546445.1 of Cyclargus thomasi. Lineage (NCBI taxonomy): Eukaryota > Metazoa > Arthropoda > Insecta > Lepidoptera > Lycaenidae > Cyclargus > Cyclargus thomasi. Next base: position 3,107,633 of record JAOTAV010000001.1, on the reverse strand, counting down.
AGATTTTGTGTAATGGGGTCTCAAGTTTCGATTTCACTATTCCCCTCATTAATGAATATTTTTATCGACTAAATTGAGTAAACCACATTCGTTAGCACTTCGGTTATGTTATGAGGTTCTATAAAATGTGTCAAACTTTTTTTGTCTACCTGGTAACATAAAGCGTAATAGGAGTAGGAAATTCGTGTTTAACGAAACAAGTCGTGTTTAACGAAATTACATTTTCAGATGACGAAGAGGAATTGCCGTTGAACTTATCAATGAAGAACAGGCAGATCTGGTCTCCTGGCAGCGCCTGCGAGCGCGAGCACCTGGACACGGAGACGGACTCGCCCGCGTCGCGGTGGGAGGGGGCCGATGATGATGTTCCCCTGGAGCTGGTCAAGAGGTGCCCGAGCAGCCCCGACGAGGAGCGCACCCTGGACGAGCCCCGGCGCTGCCCCTCCGAGCCTACCTACCCCTACCCCCCGCCCCCGCCGGACTTCGCTCTGCTCATGAAGCACGATAACAGAAACGAGAAATCCTTTCAGGTACTTTCGCTGCGGTATTAATAGCCGTAAAACGGGTCCGGGAATCGCGACATTCCTCGCCAAGATCGAAATAACAGTACCGTTTCCGTTCAAAATGGTTTTAAATAGCAAAACCAGTACCTTCGGTAGTTTTAGCTTTTTTACAAATCAAATAGCAAAAACTGCCCCTGTCTTAATAAGTACTCTTGAATCGAAACGAGTCGCGCGTCTCCTGCGAGCATTTCTCGGCTCCCAGGCAACTTTTTTGCATTTTTATCCTTATTTGTTTATTTGACTACAAGGCTACGAGCTCAATATATGATTGTATTTGTCGACAATTATTGAAAAACATCTTGTGGAAACGAATAAAGCTGTTCACTTATGCGTTTAAAATTTTAAAAATTTTTGAGCTTAAGTTTTGGCGATCCTTACTTCAACCTATTTTATGGAAAAAACCATTATATTTTGTTGCAATTAAAAAAACGTAGTAATTTGAAGAAATTATATATTTGTGCAGTTTCTTAAGATAGTTTTTTAAATTTACTACAATTTTCAACTTACAATCTTATTTACCGTAATCAGCCCAATGATCTAAGAAAGTACAAAAATAAAATCAAATTCAAAATAATCTAATCTGCTAATTTAAAAAAAAAATAACACCATGTAATAAAATATCGTTGATGTCTTTTTCTGCTAACGTTAAACGGCGGAAAATTGTGGTCGCGTGGCGGTCGCGCGCCGGCCGGCGCCCGCGCACCCGCGCCGCCTCGCACCTCCCCCCGCCGCCCCGCACCTCCCACTGCCCGTGCCTCCCGCCCGAGACCGCGACGAGTAATTGCTAATAGCCTCTTAATTGTTATACGTACTGTTTTAATAATATTGACCACATATTTACTGTAAACTTTTATGTCGAAGTAACTTTTATAGTTTTTAGCGTGTTTTATTATCATTTATACCATGATGCTTAGACATAAAACACGCATAAACAGTTACGGCGCATAGATAAGGCTGGAGTATTGTTGTTTTAAAATTAAAAAATAAAGTCCGAACCGCCCGCCGATAACCATATGTGGACGCTATAGCACCTGTGTTGTTTATAAGAGAGTGCATCAGTATAAAAAGATTATAAAAAACTATCAGTTTAGTAGGCGCGAGTCGGGCAGCTGCGGGCCCGGCCAACTGTCACGCGGATTTGTGTTCAATTATCATACGCCGCATTCTTGAGACCTAACCAGCTGACTAATAACGACATTTCACAGATTTCTTTGCCGAATTTTCGCGAAAAAAAAAACATTTTGCGTTCAAAAATTCATATCTCTTTTGGAAAGTGGCAATAACTTTCGCAGTCAGGTAAAATATTAATCATAGATAAATTCTTTACGTTTCATTATAGTGGTACTGTGACTTTCCTATACTTTGAAGCTCATATTATTTTATATGAAGGTTCCATGTCAGAGGGAAGCGAATCGTTTAATAATACTTTTGCCACTAGACTATATAATTTTATTATATTTTAATCTTGATTGTAACACAATTAAAAAAACTCGCTGTGGACGGACGAACAGACTGTAGAACATAACCAGTTTTCTTTGGCTGCGGAACCCTAAAACAGAGGGAAAAAATCAACTACAGTTGGTAGTTATATTGTAAAGAGTAGCTCGACAATATAAAGTAGGTATACTTGTCATCTCATTACGTAAAGTAACACAAGGAGGTTGGGACAGAACTAATGCCTTTAACAGAGAACATCTGATCAAACAAATCTAACGTCGCCTCCTTTTGTTCCGTACATTGAAACGAGAAACAATGCGACAAATACAAGAATGCCATTGTACTCTATGATTTAAAAACCGTAAAACCGGCGACGTATTTAAATACGAAATAAACCGACAGGCTATAATTAACCGAAGAAAATTAAAAGTTCTTCGTTTGAAAAAACAATAAATGATTGTAGGAATTAATTACTGGGCAGGGGAAATGTCGTGAGAGTGGAAAGAAATCAAAGAATTGTAGAAAGGGTTGAAGTGCCCTGTTATTAGTTTATTATTACCGGTTACCTTCGCCCTCGCCAGAGTCGATGTGCTGACAACTGCGATGTTCTCCTTTGTTTCCAACGACTTTAGTATGTCAAACTGTCGTTAATTACGTAGCAGTCTAAAAAATATCTAATCTTTCTATAAATTACTCTGATTAACAGTAAACAATAATAAGTGAATGTAAAAAATGTAATGTCACGAACAACGGAGATGTTGGGCTATTTTTAAAATATCAGATTCAAATAATGACTTAAAATTAATTAAGAAAGAACAGTTGTGTTGTATCTACATAAAAACTAAAATCTATACATATTTTTTATCGTACCGTATATTTACTTATAATAAGGCCTGGGATTTACAAATAGCCATTGTAACCTATATCAGGCTTATGGGTTACAGCATCCAAGAGTGCGATAGCGTCGTATCCTTTTGGAAAGGCAGTAAAATAATATAATAATAATATCTATGGACGCACACCACGTCAGTCTGATCCCGTGCTAAGTACTCGAGCCACTTGTATTACGGGTACCAGACAACGGAAATATATTAATTACTTTTATACTACACACATATTTAAAATTTTTATTATATGATACACATTACACATATTTAATACACATCCAAGACCCAGGAACAAAGAAAACTTTTTTGTTCTGTCGATGGGATTCGAACCCGCGACCCCCGGCTTAAACTACCAACGCGCTTACCAACTGAGCCACAATGATCGTCAAAAATTTGTAGATACTCGCTAAAATAAAGTAGCCTACACTCATAAAAAATCCTAAACTGATCGTAAGCGTTCTATGAGCACTCGTAACGCTTATAGCAATAGCTACAATAGTATACTTTGTCCTCAGTGTAAACAATGCGGAAAGTGCTTCAAACGATCGAGCACGCTGTCCACACACCTCCTGATCCACTCCGACACGCGGCCCTACCCCTGCCAGTACTGCGGCAAGAGGTTCCACCAGAAGTCCGACATGAAAAAACACACCTACATACATACAGGTTAGTAGTTTGAACTGGACGTTGAACGACGAAATATTTCAGACAATTTCTATAGTCATTAAAAGAGATGTGGTGGCTCAATGGTAAGGAGACATACATTCATACTCTTCATAGGCGTATAAAGGGGGGGGGGTGCGGTCCGTGCCCACCCGAGATTGATCTGGTGCCCACCCCAAAATGATCTGGTCAATACTTAATGCCGGAAAAATGTACGGTTCCCATGCGATAACGTAGAAGTTGCAGGTGTCATGCAGTTTCTAATTTTTTTTGTTACTGGTCAAAGCCATATTATAGTGTAGATACTTAGTTCTAAGTTTAAGTTTAACGAGGCTCAGCCCCTCCCCCTAATAATATATAAAATAAATAACCTAAATATATGTAGAGCAGTACACTTTATAAAATCATGCAAAATACGATTATATTTTCTAATGTCCATTCTGTCGTAAAAATGATAACGATCCTAAAAATCAACGAAATCGGAATTGTTAAGGAAGTTGTTAACTAGACTACACTCAGCCAACCGAGTGAATCTTTTAACACCACAAATGACAGCGTAAGTTTGTAAGCGAGTTCCGAAGTGTGAAACTAAATGGAAGCAATTTCGTCGTAACTTCGTTGACACTATCATTTCGCCTCGTAACCAATTATACTTTGATAACTAAATTACGGTGTCGCCAGCAAACTTCTACCACTCGCCTAGAAATGCTATCGTGCAATTATTTTCTTTTAATAAATTAAATGGGTTATTAGGTTTCTTTATGACTCTTTGTCGCGTTCATTACAATTGATAGTATTAATTACGACGCGTCCTTTGTTATGCACCTAGAAAAGGTGATTCGAGCAAGGTGCTCCTATCATAAAATACCACATACAAAAACTTTTCCAACGAAAACAAAAAAAACCGCACAACAATTTTATCAACTCTATAAATATACAGACGTCGAAAAAACTAAATTACTGTAAGCCGAATAAACTATCGTAAGTATCACGGAGCTAAAAACGCTGGACATATTTGTCTCGGCGCATGTCGTCACGTCTCGGGGCCCGATGATGTACTGTGACCATACATGGTGGCCGGTGCGCGCATCATCATCAATATTCCGAAATGCGGTCCGCCCGGCAATTAGCCGAGAGAGACCTTCGAGTAATGATCGCGCGAACAATGCGATCCTGTTTGCGACGCAAAAACTACCTCCACTATCCTTACTGACACACTGACTCTATGAGGCTGTGTGCCAGTATTGGAGTTAGTTGTTCTTGTCTATGCTATTATTATACAGTACGTACTTGAACATATGGAAACTCAATATCGGTGTGTATGGGGGAGATGTCCCATACGCATTTGACAATTTTCTGTAAATCTGAAATGTAATATTACAAAATGAAGGCAAGGAATAATTTGGATATGTATTACTTACTTGGTTAAAACTATCCAGAGGTCTGCAGACATAAAATGATCGTGATAGCAATATTGCTAAGGAATTACTCTACAAATAATTTCATACATTTTGTTAAAAATCGAATAGTTTTGATAAAATACTTCAAAATCAATTGCAATTGATTTTGAGGAACTATTAGCAAAACTATTCGGTTTTGTAAAGAATGTGCAAAAGTGAAATGCAGAGCGATTTCTTTACAATATTGCTGTTAGGACCTTTATAGGCTTCTTAAATGAAATCACGGCAAATCACTAGAGTTTACAATTTTAAGGAATTTTAATTCAACACTACTCGAGGTATAAGTCTGACACCTTCCTATTACGCACTGTAAACACAGGAATTAGCCAACATCGTCTTAAAGGGTTAATAAGGAGCCCACACGATGAATATTAAAGCACGAAATACACACCAGCCGTAGCCGCACACCGTAATTAATGTTGTTACTGAAGCGCTAAATGATAGCCGTATGTCAACTTAATTATTACCTATTTGTATCTATTTCCTAACGTAAACAGAACAAAATCATTTTCACGATATAATATTCATATGTTGTTTTTGTATCACTGCATATTATACTAGGTAGAGTGCCGAGTGCATCGAAATAAGATAGAGCTAATTCAATTCGGGGGGGCTAGCCAAGACCTAAACATTTTCGCTTCTTTGTAGAATGACATTGAATGATACATTTTGTTTGGTCATTCTACAAAGAAGCAAAAACGTTTAGGTCTTGGTTACCCCCCTGTATTGATTCAATCGCAAAACTTCGATGAATAATCATTGCGTTGTTTCAGGTGAAAAGCCTCACAAGTGCGTCGTGTGCTCGAAGGCGTTCAGCCAAAGCTCGAACTTGATCACGCATATGCGCAAACACACCGGATACAAACCGTTCTCGTGCGGTCTCTGTGATAAGGCGTTTCAGCGTAAGGTCGACCTCAGGCGCCATCGGGAGTCGCAGCACGCCGACGCCGTCACTTCCCCCAGCCTGACCCCGCGGTACAGATACTACGGCGAGGACTCGAACCCACACCCAACGCTCATCACCAATTAATGTATGTCTAATCCTAAAAGAAAAGGAAATATAAAAGATAAATATCAAATGAAAAGAAGCGAACAGTTTTATGTTTCACTCTAGGTAGAGCGTCTTTCATATATTTTGATATTTATGTTTTTAATATTTTATTGGTCATCGATCGATGTTGAAGCGACGAGTTTATATTTGGGCACTAAAGTGTTGTGAATTATAAAACTTTTTATAGAATGCTTTTAAAATTTGTGATTACGTATTGATTACCTAAATGTTGAAAATTTTAGAATTGGAGTTTGAAATTTACAAAAAGTTTTAAAGAATTTGTATTGTGTATATTGTATATTAGTTGAATAATTATAGCCAAAGATTTATGCACTTGTATTTTAAAGTTTACCTTATAATAGCTATAGACATTTAAAACGATCTTAACTAAGTGTATTTTATAGATAAGTAGGATTAGTCATTTATGTGTTTCGCATAAGTATGCCTTATTAATCGCAAACTTCATGTTTATGTCAGTACACTGACTCGAAATTATATATTTTTGTACAAAATGTATCACAATGAAGGGTGATGATTGCCCAAATCCGAAATCCGTCCTTAGGTTTGTGATATTACAACTTAAATATATATCATACAACATTATTATTTTAATCCATTCCATTTCTTACATACGTTTATGAACGTAACGTGTTATATAGATTTAAGAGATTTGCGTTTAGCTACTAAGGTTCTACCACTCATGTTGTGTAATTTTTATCGCCCATATAGTAGTTTTTTGTAAATCATATTTATTTCCGTTTGAATTTAGCTTTTCTTGTAAGGCGATAAATTAGTGATAGCGGAAGTCCAGAATTTGTTAGTAGCATCGTATATACAAACTCAAACTAGACGGCCTAGCAGTCTGGCTTAAAACAAAAAAATTTAGTTACACAATTTGTACCATACCTTATAGAATGTAAATTTTAGATTAAGATTTATTTGGGTGAAACTCCTATAACTTGTATATACGCTAAGAATTATTCTTGCTCACATTTTTTTATGTCGTTGAGCACTGGTCCTACGAGAAGTAGTTAAACGCGAGTGTGACGTTAAAACGCCGACTTCACAAGCACTTCATTTAATTGTTCGTCTAGTCAAATTCGTAGTTGCATTTATAGTCCACAATAATTAATATTGTTGTTTAAGATTTAGGTCACTAGTAAGCTGGCCGTATGCGAGCTCTCCAAAACAGTTCTGTTCTACTTAAAGAATATATGCGGCTCTTTTTCCCGTGTTTTTAACATAAAAAACTATTTTTTTAGGGTTCCGTATCCAAAGGATAAAAACGAGACTCTATTACTAAGACTTCGTTTTTCGACTTCGGAAGGAAGTCGAAAAACGAAGTCTTAGTCTGTATGTCCGCCTGTCTGTCTATCTATCCGTGTGCCCGTTTATCCGTCTGTCTGTCTCTAGGCTTTCAAGAATATCGTTAATAGCTAGAGGGTTGAAATTTTCACAGAATATGTATTTCTGTTGCCGCTATATCAACAAATACTAAAACCAACATAAATTTAATAAGTAATAGGGGCATCAAACAACAAACTTGTTTTTTTTGCTGTGCTTGAAACTTTTACAAAATAATTCTATTTATAGTTTACTAATCAGTTATAAAATTTTAACAAAATTAATAATTTAGGTGGGCTCTCATATAAAAAACACATTTTTATATGTTTGCTCTAACATGGTACGAAAACCTTCGTGCGCGAGTCCAACTCGCACTTGGCCGATTTTTAGTTTTCCTGGAGCTAGTGTAAGTCCTAAGTCGGCATTTTAACTATAATATACCGTCATTAACTACTTCGTTAAATATCTTTATACCAAAGGGAAGTGTCTTTTAGTCGAGTACGAAACGCTTTATTTATTAAGTTTGATTATTTGCAATCACCTAGTTATTTTTAAATTTAAGCAGGGCACATACTTGTAGCATAATATGATTTTTAATTTGACCATTTACAATTAGACGAGGTTTACCATTTACCAGTCGTTTACCAGTAACTTTACCAGGATTTGATTAGAGTTTACCATCGTGTTACCATGCATTACTCGACTCTAACTATACGTACACGCGGTTTGTTACCATTTTAAATCAAAGTGAGGAAATAGAATCATCCGATCCGATCGAATAATGCGATGATGCGAACCGATAAAGCTGATGTTATTTCAATGTAAATGCATCATTTTACTTGAAGACATAAGTGGAAGATGCGGATAACTAACATTTAAAAAACTGTCGGATTTTTGCGTAAATGGACACTTTAGGAGCGAAAAATACTCGTAATTTGAAATTAAAAAAAATGTGGATTTATTGCATAGCTAGAAAAGCAAGTTAGTGAAACTGCTAAATTACAAGATTTATCAAAATATTAATTATGGGAAAAAATAAGTATTTACTTGAAGTTTTTAAAATGTTAGTCACTCGCTTCTTCTACTTATGTCTTCATTCGTAATAAGACTGTTGCGAGATTCCAGACAACAGAGGCTAGGTTCGTGAATTTTTTACGTTTATTTTGTAACTTGTAACATTATTTTAATGTATTGCATTTCATTCAACCATGAATCTCTGCAAGTAGATAAGTTCTAAAAAAATGTGGTCTTATTTGAAAACTACACCGATTTATATTAATAAATTTTGATTCAAGAGTCTCGAAACTTTGACTTACCTTTCTAAATAAGTCATATTTTATATTTATTTGTCTTCAGACCGTAGCTATTTCTAGTGATAAAATACAGTTTATAATATCTTAATTTCAACTATTGTATTTATCACGAAAGCATCTATTAAGGACCTACGAACAAGCGTTAAGTCTAGGAGCTACAATAAGTGACAACCAATTTTAGAGGAACCTTTCTTCACAAGTGACTTTTGAATACACGTGCAATGGCTAACGGCTAGAACACCAAAGAATAGCATGCGACTACCTATACTGCACGTCATAACTTTTGTTATAGCATCACGTATGTATGGCTATATTATACAGCTCATGTATGGTTTAAACAAATAAATCAGAACCGAAGGAATGGAAGTCATTTTTCTTTGAATTTGACAGCGAACGATTCGGACGTAACGGACGATGCGGCGCGAACAAGTGTGCAAGGTCCCATGACATTTCATATATCGAATTCTAAAATTCATTTTCTTCGTCGCGTTCGGCTCGTTAGGACTTCCGAGTGTGAGTTTTTTTTTTGAGATTCGATCGTGAACGTTTACATAGGATTTTATATTCGGATTTGTGCAGCGCCACCTGGCGATGCTCACGGTCTCATGTACAAATTCTCATATAAAAATCCTAAATGCGAATGTCAAAAAAATCTCGCACTCGGCACTCGGTTCAGATAGATGTGTGTTCACCATTAGATATCACGAACGAATAGTTCAACGTCAAGTAATCTTAATTTTTCAGTCTAAGGCCTGCCGCAAACGTACGTTTTCCGTATAAATTTTTCCGAAATCTTTGCAGTATGTATAGCGGCGGGACGAAATTTGAAAAACGGATTTTCCATTCAATACCTTCTGTTTTCAACGAATTCGGAAACCTAAAATGAAAAATGTACGTTTGCGGCAGCCTTAACAACTTCATTCAAGGTTCTTCTTCAATTATGAAGCTTTCTACATATTACGACAAGCAATGTTTATTTCATTATTTTGGGGGCACATTTTGTCATACTTGGATCCCCTTAACACCCTGAAACCCCTACGTAATATGTGGATGACCACAAGGACGATACCTTGTCTTACCACATTAAGTATCTGGCTATTGTATAATACACGTATTTTCTAATATTAGTAATATTATTATGTTGTGTTATGTAATCTCATTGGTTTGTTATTATTACCATGATACCGTACACATTGTATTTTTTTTTGTAAGGAGGAACAATAAAGAGTATTTATGAACATGAACAAATTGTGTTATTATTTACTCTGAAAGGGAAATTATTAAATACTAGTATTTATTTTATAATTTTACTCTAGTGAAAGAATTCTTATAACGGCAACCTCAAAACCTCGAACGTGGGACGGGGCGGAGGACGGGTAAAAATACTACCGCCGTCGGTGTTGACGGCCAACTGACAGAGTAGCACCGCCGGTAACCATAGTAACCCGCCACGCCGCACTCATTCCCCAGGCGCGGTATAGCTCTTGTGATCAAGCTATAACAAAAAGATCTAACGGTGAATAAATTTTTGAAATCGCATAAGTACGTTTTGAGTTTATTTGCAGCAAACATACGAAAATGGGCAACACACCTGCTACTCTTCTGATGATGCGAGTATCTATGGGCGGCGGTAGTTGCTTTCCATCAGGTAACCCGTGCCTCCTTATTTTATAAAAAATACAAATACTTCCTCTTTATTATTAGTGTAAGAAACAAAAAGGACACATCTGGAGAGTAGGAGAAGGTTGATATAGATATAATGAATGGGATAAAAGGTTTTATTCACAAGCTCACTGTTTCACCGCGTTGATAGCTCTAGCCGGGTGTCGCGGGTTCGAAACTTGTCGACGGCACAAGAAATTTGCAATATCGTGATTTGTGTAGTACCCGCAGGGATATAATTCCCGTAACACAAGTCCTTCAAATTAGCAAGGGGCTAAGATTGACTTGGTGTGAAGCGTCCAAAATATTAAGTAAACAAGTCTGTATTAAAATACGCGAAGTATGCTGAAGATAAACGCCAAATAACTAAACATTCAACATAATAAGAGGGGTAAGGAAATAAGGACGAAAAATCATGGGAATTAGGAACTGAAAATGATAATCATAAAAAGAATTACGAGATGCCATATTTCCACTAGGGGTCAACCCGACCGTCATTCCTGATTCCAATAATCACTTGCCAGTCCATATTATGAGCTTTTCCACTCCTGATAAAAACTAACCTTATGTCCTTCGCGTTAATATCCTATCAAGGGTAGAATAACTCTAAATGTTTCTAAAAATTCGACGCATACTGACGACACGAGCTTACTAGAGGTAGTGAATATAGACGGATTAGGGTTAATTATTTGTTTACGGCCAAAATTAAGAGTATCCGGCTATTGTAGAGCTATATATTAATTTAAGTAGCTGTCCTGTGCCAACTTTGTACGATTTTAAAAAATGTGTGCGATTTTGACGAAATTTTTGGTAATCATGGGGATTCGAAAACGGTTTGGATTCAAAAACCAAGACCAGCAGGACAACGTCTGTCGGATCCGCTAGTTATTCATATAAAAATTGGTATTGGTAAAAATCGGTAAAGCTGGAGGAGTAGGTACATTATAGGTAGTTGGTTTGTTAGGTACATTATAGGTAGTTGGTTTGTTAGTAGGTACATTATAGGTAGTTGGTTTGTTAGTAGTGATTTTCTTCTAGGTTTTGAAATCGGATAAGCCTGTATCCAGACCCAATATGGTCTCTAAGAAATAAACATTATAAAAAAATTAAAACTGTTGTTTTATCTTATTAGATGCGAATATACCTACATTTACACCAGGACTTCTCTTCTCTTTTCATACTCGTCAACAATTATTTATATTAGGTACTAGTATCTACTAGTACCTAATATAAATACCTTACTTATCTGTAAGGTATTTAATTTAAATATTATTTAAGGACTAAGTATATATTTAACTAATATTTACTCTTACACGCGTACATCGTTTGTGTAGTTATAATATCATAATATCGATTCAGGTGTGTGTACGAAGCCCCTAAAAGTAAGTAGTTCATTTCATTTGTAGTAATGAAATCAAAATAATGTTTGCGTGTCAGTCATCTATTTACTTTGAAGCTATTTCTTTTTACGTGTTTGTTATTATTGTAAGATTGATACAAACATTGTAGCTGTCCTGATAGTTATCAGCAGATTGACCCATACGTTAATAATTAAAAATACTTCATTTGAGTTCACTTGACACCTCCTACTTCAACTACTCAAATTTCCTTTAGTACCTTTAAGGCCCGGTTTACATTTAATTAAGTACAGTAGCGAGTTAACAAAATGGTCAGCTAAAAATTAAGTAGTAAGTAATTAAATATTATAATTTTTGATAAATTAAATATTATAATGTGAACTATACTAAACTCAGACGTCTACACGCTGGTAAGTAAAGTTGGCGGGGTGCGGAAGACGCGAGAGGGGTAGCACTTCGCACTTAACTTGCCAAAAAATTAGATCGCGTTCTATTTAAACCATAAGTTGGCTTAAATGGAACGCTATTACGATATTAACAACTTACAACTTAACTCGACTTTACCGTTCAGACGTCAAAAAAACTAAACTCGCCGATCGCGCAAGTTAACTCGCAGCTTAATTAAATCAAGTGTTAGTCGGCCTTTATAGAGCATTACCTAAGTGTAAAGTGATTGTTGGGAATTGGCATAGATTAGGACTAAAAGTAAAGACTAAAGACTAAAGACTATCTTTAGTTTAGCAGGTACAAAAACTGTTTCATTTAGATGGGTTAAATTAATTACATGTCACTGTTGTGTGGGATTGATATAATGAGATGATAGTGGTACATAGATACATACTACTACTAAGCTTTACTTTGCCAATAAAAGTATTAAAAAACCCTTTTGAGAATTTGTAATCTTCTTTTAATCTAAGTACTGATAACCTAGAGGTATACTTACTGCAAGAAATGATAACTTAGCCATAATAAGGTTTCAACTCCACAGTATTAGGTCGTATAGCGTCGTACATTCGCGATTTTATAATGCTACTTACTATTAACTGGGTTACAAGGAATTGGAATCCATATAAAGTACTGCAAGTGCATTTTAAAAATCCTTAATGAGATTCAACTAATGCATCAATAGATTATAATCTATTTTACCTCGTTATACGCCTCGTGGTCTAGTGGTAAGAACCTCGGCTCTTGACTCGGAGGCCGCCTGTTCGATTACCGCGTTGGAAACATGTCATTTCCAAGTTTGTTTAGGACTTAGGAAAATGCAGGCTTATAACCTGATTAGTAAGATGATCCATGCGTCGAATGGGCATGTAAAAAGTCGGTCACGCGCCTGATCTTTCGCCAGGCGTGTCGGTCATCCGTTCCACTAGGTTATGTGAGTAAAGGAAGAAAGAGTGCTCATGTGTACTGCGCACACACTTGGGCACAATAAAAAACCAGTCCTGCATAACAGGAAAATATTTCACCTCGTTGTACTTACTGCGTATGTGCCTACATAGAGAACGTAGATTAAATTATGCAATAGGTACTACCTGACCCGGACCCGGACCTGAAACAGCAGGGCAATCGCGCTAAGTTATTTCAAATGAAACGCAAACGATACTGAAACGTTACTCGACTTTTTGACGTATTTCGCGCTATCGTTTGGACAGCTGTGACGAAGTTGAATCAACGAAGTTAAACCGTTGTTGGAACTCAAACGCAACTCAGACGTTGTCAAACGAAAAGTTAGTACGAAGCTACTTTAGCTTGCACATATATTTAGTGTTTTAGTGTGTCTAATTAACGAAAATGGATGAAGAATTACCTAATACAATAATTGTGTATTACTTTTTGAATTTAATAAGTGTTTTGACTTTTAGTCTTTGACATGTCCATCGAAGTTCTACGCATTATGTGTCACAAAAACTATATTATTAACACGAGTCCGTTTTCATTACACTAATGGCGATCGTAAAATAAAGTAACACATTATACAAAATTAATTTTAACATTTCCATTCGCAACTACAAAATAAACTTTTCATTTGATCTTATCACTCTCATATTGCTACACCAAACAATATTTCTACTGGCGAATCAGTGCGTCGACTTTGTCGTGTTCATATTTAAGCCAATCAAAATTGAATCAGAAGGGCGCCGTTTGGTCCGCTGTAATGTCTATCACGTTTATTTGCGTTCGAGTTACGTCTGAGGTTTAGTTACGGTTGGAACATGGCTCGAATGTTAGCACGATACCAAAATGGAACTGAGCCGTAGCTGAAACACAACCAAAGCAAATACTAACCTACATTGAAACGTTTGAAAATAGCGCCATTGTCCTGCTGGTGTCTAAAAATCATGAAATTTATGTGACGTACTTTATGGATGGTCCCAAACTCCGTCAGGTGTCAGTTCGGTAGCGTTTCTGTGGCTATGTTTTGTAAACCTTGAGTATAACCATTAACTGCTGTATTGCGCCCTAGGAACGTGGGACGAGTTAGAATACTACTACTGGCCCAAAGCACCGTATACTTCTTTGGTCATCAGCTATATATTATGAAGTCCCTAAGATCCACTAAGAACAATTTAAATTAAGATATAGTTTGTAATAACTTTTAAAGATTTTTTATTTTGGAGTGTTTTGTAAAGTTGACATTCCTGATTCCGATCCTCACCGCTAGCTGGCGCGATATAAAAAAATTAAAATAAAGGGCACTTCATCAAATTATCACATAAACAATTATAGGTTTCATTTTCTAATGACATTGGTCTGGCTGCCCATGACGCGGCTGCTTTGAAGTAGCGCAGAGTAAAATGTAACCTTATAAATCATAAAGTGCCAGTTCATTTAATTTGTTACGATTCACAGCCGCTGGCAGCGAGGATCAGAATGTTTATTTAAGGTTTACCCTATGTTACACGTAATATTTTTATTCATTTCGACAAGCGAGTGCGTTAATCGGAATTTGTAATTTTGACATTGACATTAATTTGACATTTTATCTTGTGTTGTAAACCGGTGAAATGTCATTGGTAAATGGTACTTGATAAATTGATAGATTATTTATTTTTAAAACGTAGTTTATTCTCACGTTAAATTTATATAATAATTTAACAAAATGGAAACCAAAGTGGCCGTTGTTACTGGCGGTAACAGAGGAATAGGATTCGAAATAGTAAAAGGATTGTGTAAGGGATTCGATGGTACCGTGTACCTCACAGCTCGAAACGAAGAAAGAGGACAACAAGCAGTCAAAAAGCTGGAAGCCTTAGGTTTTAGACCACAATTCCATTTACTCGATGTAACGAGTGAGGCTAGCATACAAAAGTTTTCTTCTTATATATCTACTCATTATTCGGGAATCAACATATTAGTAAACAATGCAGGTATACTTGATTTTGATAAATCTGTTTCAAGTTACGAAGATGCAAAGAAGCTTATAGATACGAATTTTTATAGTTTGCTTACTATTTCAAAGATTTTGTACCCATTACTTCACAATGATGCTCGCATCATCAACATCAGTAGTGACTGGGGACTCCTCTCCAACATACGTAAACAAATTTGGTTGGATACACTGGCGAAAGACGATTTAACTGTAAAGGAAATACTCGATTTTGTGGAAGATTTTTTGCATGCAGCAAAAAGTGGAAAGAACTCCTTTGTTTCATTCGCTGGATCTTTTGGTGATTATAAAGTGTCAAAAGTGGCTATGTCTGCTCTAACATTCGTACAACAGAGACAGTTTACTGAACAGGGTAAAGACATATCTATAAACTGTGTGCATCCCGGTTTTGTTAAAAGTGATATGACTAAAGGAATGGGTGACTTTTCAACGGAGCGTGGTGCCCGAGCCCCGCTATACTTGGCTCTAGAGGCACCGCAGTCACAGAAGGGCACATTTCTTTGGCATGATTGTCATCAAGTGAACTGGGATGATTAAGTGTTATGTTTTTATGATTTTATTATACCTGTGATAATTTCAAGTGTCACATGCACTTAAAATATATGTTTTATTCAGTTGTAAAACATTCAGTTATTTATACCCCTGTTAGTCAGGATTACTTTCTCTTCAATTAAATTATGTTTTAATTTAAGAACTTAACTGCTCTGTTTGTTGATTTGTCTCTAAAAAGTTTTAATAATTTATTTCTTGAATAATGCCATATAATACTTAATAATTATTAATTTTATTGTGGAAAATTAACAAAATTTATAGGTTTCAAATACAAAAAGAATGATTTACAAAAATTATATTTAATTAAATAAATGACAAAAAGTCAACATTACCCTATTGAGATTTGATATTTATTTTTAAATGATTGTTATCATTCTATTTACATACAACCTAAGATAACTTAGTTCAAGCCACTCATAAAAAATAACCAGAAGCATACTAAATTCTGAAATTAGTCAATCTTTACAGCTCCATAAATTTTTTTTATAAATGTATATGCCGCAAAGAATCCAATTGTTCCTGTTAGGAGCCAAAATGTGAGAACCATTAGACCTGCAAAAAAAGTTTATTGTTACTTTATTACAAAAAAAAAAATAACTATATCATAAAGATAATAATATGTAATTACACTTCATTACATTTCATTATGATGCCTAAAATTATAAGTAAAATGCACTTGATATATAATAACTATATAATCAATATTATTTATGATTAGCTAAAACAACTAAATATAGGAAAAGGAAAGTAGTTTTGTTAAATTGCAAATGATAATTGATAAAATAGTACTTGTTGGTTTTAAGAAATGCTGCAGTTAAAATTATATAAATCAATTTTTCTCAATGTTCCCACCCACAACAGTAGGTGTGTGACTATCTAATATATATAATATATTAGAGTCATACATGTACTTTTCATGGAATATCTACTTTTTTATTAGAGTATTTTCATAAGTTTGTTATGAATTCTCAATTATAAACATACCTGTATAACCTATATACAGCAATGTTGGAATAAATTCTGTAATCTCTAGTTTTGTGAAGAAATAGAAAACTGAGTATATCAAGATGTAAACAGCCGATCCTCCGGATACAATAAAACTCTTCCACCACCAGTGGTAGTCCTGTAAAATAAAAAATAATTTATGGAATTTCAATCGAATGTTATAATTATTATGAATCTAGGCCCGTAATAATAGTCAGCGGTTAGTATATAATAAAGAGACCTTTATGACTGAAAACAGAATCTCAAATTTTTTTTAATCATGCTTTAAGTATTAAGCGCTGACTATAATCCTGGTCTCTGAGTGTATGTCTCATACTCACTTCTCCACAAAGTTGGAAGTACACCATGACAATAGAAATCTGGGATACTGATACAACTAGTATACAAAATACTAGAAATAGGAATCCAAACAGGTAGTAAAATTGATTTTCCCACAGTGCATTAAAAATGAAGAATAATTCTATAAAGACAGCACCAAATGGCAGTATGCCCGCCATTAAAATGCTGAAAAAAAAAAATAGTTAGATTTTGTACTTAAATTAAATTCCTATTACAAAGTAACATTTTCAGAATTTTAGCAAGTTAGAAAACAAATGCTGAATATGTTCTCTTCTAGATCTATATCAATTTAGAATTTCAATTTTAAAATTTGTCTTTTTTAATATGTAGGTATACTTATCACATGATCCGAAACGCTGTCCGCCATGATGAGAGCCTGTGACATTACTATAATAAGTTGAAAATAAACAATGACTAAGTTGGTATAAAATGTCCATATTTTTTAAATTCTTTATTTAAAATTAAATATTATTTTTTAAAACATCTTTTGAATTTATTGAATGTAATGAAAATAAAAGTAGTTGTTCCTTTTGTGATTAGTGACATCACAGACATGTCATCATGGCGGATAGTTTTCGCGGCATTCAAAATTACGTAAATTTTAAAGTTGTTTCTTGACTGTTTAGCTAGACTATTTTGAGAGAATAAAAAAAAATCACTGAAAAGTGGCTCACCTACAAAACAAAATGACTTTTGCAAAAAAGTGTCAAATACCCTATTATAGTCAGGGCTTAATTCTAAGAGCATGATCAACAATTTTTGAGATGCTTTTTTCATTTATAAGCGTCTCTTTATGAATGAAAAGAGCATGTTAAACATTTTAGATCATGCTCTTAAGTACTAAGCTCTGACTAATAATACGGACCTAAGGTACTCACCATATAAATGTATTCATATACCACACTTGCTCAGGTACTTTTCTAGGAATGAAATTTGTGCGAACTGGATGTTGAAAAGGTTGTTTTCGACATCCAAAGTAATATCCCATGTACACCAATGGCAATGAAATGCAAAACCACAGACAAAGTAGAGCCATCATGGTCGAAAATGGAACTGCTCCACTGGAATGTTTTCCCATTATAAAGAAGTTTAAGAAGAAGCAAGTCCCAAAAACTATAGCAGGATATAGTGTTGCAGTCACAAATGCAGCTTGTTTCCAATTCTTGCCTTTCATGGTATTGTACAATCTGGCCGAATAGTATCCAGCTATTAGACCCATGAACACATACAGGAATATTGCAGCTGTCATAAGTGCTCCTCTACTGGCTGGTGACAGCATACCCAGCATCGCAATAACTGAAAATGTTTAATTAATAAGACAACATTTATAACAAAAAAAAAAACTTTCAGGCCTTTTGCAGAGATTAACAATTCTAAATTTACAGTTTAATAACATACAATTTTTAATATATTTTATATAATAAAAAAGATACCTACATATTGTTATAAGGGCCATCAGAAATACTTGGATTCCACTACCAATAACAGCAGCAAACAACATCCTTTTTGGTGGTGGTCTAAATACATCACCATGCACTAATTTCCAACCAGTCTCCTCTATCATATCTTCAATGTTCTCATCTGAATTGTACCTAGCAATATCTTGTCTAAGTGTTCTTATCATAATCATCGTTAATATACCTGAAATTGGATAGAGTAATACAATCTTTATTAAATATTTGCATGTGATCAGATGAATATATAATCTTATCTTCTAATCTTAATAAACTGTATTGTATCTTCAAAAATTACCTGACAAGAAGAACAACACCACAATAGAATTGATTATGGAGAACCAGTGTATTTGGACATTCTTCATGCCTAAGTAAATGTCCCATCTGGAAGCCCACTCTATATCAGACTCTCCCCACTCAACAGAATATGTAAAGAACAGTTTGGTGCCAGTTTCTTCATTAACAAGCTGTGGCTTTGCTTCGGTAGGAAAATGACAAGACTCATCTATAAACTTCAACTCATCCCTCTCCAAAGAATGTGCTTCAACTTCAAAACCAACTACTCTATAGGATTCTCTAAAAAGCAACTGTAGGTTAAAAAAAATTTACCTCTCATAAAATTTGTTAAGCAATTATCATTCAGTTTATAACTTTATTGACTAAAATAACTTTTAACTTATTTGAAATTAAGTACTCATTTAATATTAGGAAGGTAATCAAAGTTTAATACATGTTAAAGTATATAAACACTTACTGGCCATGTTTGTGGTACTTCAAAAGAAATTTCAAATGATTATTAATGTATGCTTTGCCTTTTGACATAAACCCCAAGCGGTACCCCTGTTCAATTGTCCTTTCTGTATCAGAGTGCATTATCCTTGTAGCAACTGGTAAATTATCTATTAATCTAAAATTATTATAAGTTTTACTAAATAGTAGTTGTATAGTAAAATATAGTCTCATAATAGCTTTACTATAATTCAAATCCTACAAATGAAATATTTGCTGCATTTTACAGCACAATACACAGAACAGGGAATAAAGCAGTTATATGCAAACAAATAGGTATAAAATAATATATTATGATGAACTTTTACCTTAATGTTTAAGCATTTAAAATTGAAAATCACTTACAAATGCACATAATACTCATGTTCGATACGACTGGCCACTTTTTCTGATTCTTCAACACTCCAGTTGATTGGATCATTTTTCTTATGGCACAAAAGTTTACATTTAATATTTTCAGCCATGTTTACTTCATATGGAGTATTAACAATACGGTCACCTCGCAAAACTTCACCCAAATTTTCTGATTTATATAAAATAGTGCCATTCTTCGGTAAACAAAGTGGCAAGGAATAGTATTCATAAGGTAGTTGAGTGTGAATCGATGTCATTTTAACTGCCCTGACTTCAATTCTCTGGCCCTTTTTGAATTCAACTGGGGCCACACCAGGTACGTAAAATCCATCACAAAAAATAATAAGGCTTGCTAAATATATCAACAACTGCAGCGGTATCTGAAATTTTACAATAAACAGAACACAGTAAATACAATAAGGTGAAACACAAATTTGACTCAGTTTAATATAATCAACTATTTACCGAAAACATATTCACAAATGAAAAATATCAATATATTTATTTAATATTATAATTTTGATAAATTAATTGAATTCATTTTTGATAAATTCTGCTTGACGATGTTGATTGCGGATTTCTTCTTTTTTTTATGACTCCGTAGTGAATTGCCAATGTCGGAGTGTGATGAAGAGTTTGCCCTATGGTATATAATATTATCATTCTCTATGATTTCATGACGAATTGCAATGTGTCACACCGAAAACTACAGCGTTCTTCACTAGTTCAAGTATAGCGACCATCCAATATCCATAAGCTATGGCGTCCCAATAGCCAATCAAATCTCGTCACATTAGTGAACTGTACAATTTTAAAAACATTAACATCCAGAAATATGTCAATTTTAATGAAGAGTGTACATTCGCCAATCACGGAGAGCGAAAGTAGTACCTTTTATTTATGAGCGAAAGACTTGCAAGCGGCTGACAGATGAGACGAGGCGTGTGCAACCATTTACATTTTACACTCTCGCGCTCGGGTGGTCTCGCTAAGAGCTCTCGAGCGTCTCGCTGTGTCTCAGTATTATTTAATGCTTTGTTGCAAAATATTATTGCATCATTGTAATGGAGGTTATTATAATGACGAAATAATGTTTTGAAACAAGGCATTAATAACATTTAATGTGCCTGATCGTGTTAATAAAACTAGAGAAAAGCAGTGACCGGAATAATGCATGTGCATTTGCACAAGCGGTCGGCCACACGAATGACGATTGGTGATGGTAGTAAAAATATTATTTTTATTATAATACACAGTACGCAGCTACGCACAATGTCATCCAAACAATATTGTTTTTATTCTTTGTTATTAGTACTACTCTTAAACACAGCTAGATAATAAAAAAAAAATATCGTAAATAGTCTATGGTGGTCTATGGTGCGTTGACTAATCTGACAGAATTTGTGTACGGGTTCTTGGCGGGAATTTGAAAAGGCGCGAATGAAATTTTTTTCAAAATTGAAAAAATATTTAATTATTAGTAATATCTC
>JAOTAV010000001.1:3041863-3086421 GCA_026546445.1 Cyclargus thomasi | reverse complement strand
GCTCGTTAAAGCCACTAGATATGCTAAAACGAATTTGTTAGAGATTTTCTTTAAAAATTTATTTTTTGTAATATTTTGACTTTTGTTACAAATATGTGACATTCACTTGACAGCTGAAAATGACTTTAAAAATGTTTTTTTTTTTTCTCTCCACACTAAGAAGAAGACACTTGTGCATGACAAAGAATATAGTGCGAGAGTCTCCTGGCGAGACTATCGCCCGAGGCTGACAGGCAAGAACAGGCTAGTGCATTTTTGTATTTACATTCCTGCACTCTGCCGACCTCGCTGTGTCTCGGCAAGAGTGTAGGCTCGTCAATAAATCATAGATAATCCACCAATATCGCAAATCAAAAACCAAAATAACACAAATGAAGACATAAGTGGAAGAAGCAACTCTCAAGCGGCTGACAGGCGAGACGACGCCGCATAGCCTTCATTAAGCAAAAAATACAAAATTACAGTAGCAATTTACATTCCTGCAAAAACTAAGCATGGGCGTTATATAGCGTCACTAATTATCATACATTATACGGTAAGTGAATCACAATTCACTACTTGATGGTTTGACTAACCATCAAGTAGTGAATTGTGATTCCGCCTGAAGAAAGTATGACGGAAACTTTACTTTAGTGATTTGACTTTTAGTATTTAATATTTATATAATATCATAATAATATATATAGGGTGCTACATAATCGTTTAGGGAGCGCGTTATAAACATGATAATACGCTAGCTTGACATTGGCAGCAATTTTATCATAAAAGTAAAAAAAAAGCTGTCAATGTCAGAGATGACAGTTTCTTACCATAAATGACAGCAACAATAAGACGAAAGTTGAAGAAGTAAAAGTGCTGTGAAAGATTTTACTAAATACATTTAAATTTATTTTTCTGTTTTGGAAACCGTGGCATGTATGGAGTCCAACGTTTCAGGCTCGTCTAGTTTATCTAGAGCAACTAGATTTATGATGGAGGGTGTGGGTGCAAGAGTTATAAGAGGACCCGATTGGAAATGGGGCAAGCAGGTATATTGAATTACTTTTGTTTACATCACACTTCATTGGCACAGGCGAATAAAATAGTGCTAATTATTCATTTCTCGAATCAGGATGGCGGAGAAGGGCACGTTGGTACCGTAAGGAATTTTGAATCTCCCGAGGAAGTAGTTGTAGTTTGGGATAATGGTACTGCAGCCAACTATAGGTGCTCAGGTGCTTATGACCTACGCATACTTGATAGTGCTCCTACGGGCGTCAAGCACGAAGGAACAATGTGTGATACCTGTCGCCAGCAGCCTATTTTCGGTAAATAATTTGTTGTTTACATGCTACAAACTCTAACGCCTAGATAAGTTTATTATAGAACCTATATTGTTTGAAGTAAAATGTATATTTGCAGGCATTCGTTGGAAGTGTGCAGAGTGCAGTAATTATGATCTGTGCTCTGTTTGTTATCATGGAGATAAACATCATTTGAGACATCGGTTTTATAGAATCAGTGCTCCAGGAGCCCAAAGATGTTTAGTTGAGCCTAGACGTAAGAGCAAGAAACAGGCAGTGAGAGGAATATTTCCTGGAGCTAGGGTTGTAAGAGGGGTTAGTATTTTTTATTTGGTCAAAGGTAATTCATTATTGTAGGTAGGAAGTAAAGAAATTTATATTAATTTGTGTTATATTGCATAATTAAAAGTTTAATACCTTAGCATCCATAATGTTGATAAATTTTTCAGCAGAAGCAAGATCACTTGAAATATATTAAGATTATTATGATTCATCTTACTCTGGATCCTTTTGAAAAGGAAGAAAATATACATAATTTTAAAACTTTTTGTACATAATTTTAAAAGATGTAACATTAATGTTTTTCAGGTTGACTGGCAATGGGAAGACCAGGATGGGGGTAACTGTAGACGAGGCAAAGTAAATGAAATACAGGACTGGTCAGCTGCCAGTCCTCGTTCTGCGGCTTATGTTGTATGGGATAATGGTGCTAAAAACTTATATAGAGTGGGATTTGAAGGCATGGCTGATTTGAAGGTATATAAACCCATGACATAATCTACACTACTGTATATATCAGTGTGTTTAACTTTCAGTTAATCAAACAATGTGAATGAAATTATGTTCTTTGAATCTGCTTAGAGATACAATAGTTTTATTTAATTTCTCTTCTTATATGACCTTACATTATTTAACTATGTTACAAAGTATATATAATGATTTATTAATTTATAAAGAAATACTTTTATTTAATATGAAATTAATGTCTTTATACAAAAATTTTCAGGTTGTTAATGATGTGAAAGGTCAAAATGTGTATAAGGAGCATTTGCCTTTGCTGGGAGAGTTGGGCCCAGGCCGTTCCGGTCCTCATGGCCTGCAAGTTGGGGATATGGTAAAAGTATAATGTCACTATTATAGTATGGTCATAACTCACAGAGCATGTGGGAATTCGTTCAATGGAAGTGTGACAGGATAATAATAATTATACTTATTACTTTCTGTGATAAAATACTACATCACATTGTTGCTCTGATGAATAAGAATCTCATCTCAATTTAAGAATATAAAATTGCCTATTCCTCAACCTATATAAAATAAAACCAATTTTGTTCAAATTAGAAAACTCCTGCCCTGTCTTCAAACTTCTGAAGTACTAAAATTTTGTGGAAATAATTTCTTGCATTTGATAAGACAAAACGTAACAAAATACACAATTGTGTAAAAGAGTAACAAGAAGTAAGTATTATGTTAAATTTTTTTCACTGTTTTCAGGTAAATGTAGACCTAGATTTGGAGATAGTGCAGTCACTACAGCATGGGCATGGTGGTTGGACGGAAGGCATGTTTGAGTGTCTCAGCACCACTGGTACTGTAGTTGGCATTGACGAGGACCATGATATAGTAGTCACATACCCCAGCGGCAACCGGTGGACTTTTAATCCTGCTGTATTAACAAAGGTATTTTTGATTTCTTTAAAAAGTTGCTATTAAATCTTTAGATATGCTAAAAACATACAAACTATTTAAGTTCATATTACTGTTTATTCTTTGGGTAAATTGTTTTTTATTCAATCCACTAGATGGCGTTTCGTTTTGGTTTGTTACAGAACTCCTCATTAAATTTTTATCTTCTCCCTAGATGGCGTTACGCAATAATGTTTTGTTAGCCAATTTCTATCGTCAATCTCATGCAGGAATGGTAAACAATGACTACAGAACTTATGAAATAGTGTAACAATATGTAGGGTTTTTTTTCTGCTTTATAATTACCACCTCATATCAACAGACTATAATTAAATGTTCTGAATGTTATCGTTTAAGTGAATCAAGAGCCAATGTTACAGTTTCTTATCAGTTAAATTAGTAGTTTCTTTTTAGTATTTTCATAAATTTACTATGCTGGTGTCGAGCAGCTTATGTGCAAGGGCGTTTACATATTTGATATATTATGCGTAAATCGATTTTATACCATAAAATCTAAAGTCATAATAGGTATTCGTCTATTTGCTGTTTCCAGTAAACTATAATAAAAAATATATTTAAATCTAGAACAGTCTGCCTGAGGTAGAGCATTGTTTTGTAGGTGCACTGGGGACATTTTTTTCATTTTAGGGTAAAGGTGTAGATTTATTAGGGTTCAGTACCCAAAGGTTAAAAACGGGACCCTATTACTAAGACTTCGATGTCTGTCTGTCTGTCCGTCTGTCTGTAACTCAAGAACAGTAATAGCTAGAGAGCTACATGTGAAAATATTAAACTAGCTATTACCGTTCTTGAGACACACCCTGGAGATGGACAGACAGACAGACAGACAGACAGACAGACAGACAGACGGACGGACAGACATCGAAGTCTTGGTAATAGAGTCCCGTTTTTACCTTTTGGGTTCGGGGCCACAAAAATTGAGAAAACATGTTTTCGAAAGTATCGTGATGTGCGACATCACAGCGACATCTATTACCAAAAGACCAAAAACTGGACAAAATTCACGTTTCTGGTATGAGAGCCCCCCTTAAATATTTAATTTATTTTGTTTTTAGTATTTGTTACAGCGGCAACAGAAATACATAATCTATGAAAATTTCAGTTTCATTTCATTCTCTAGTTATTAACGTTTTGAGATACAGCCTGGAGACATATAGGTTATTATGACCTTCCTGACGAGCGCTACAAGCTTGATTGTTAACAGGTGTGCAACATAAGCGCGTCGACGTCTAGCGGAGGGGGCACAGCAAGCGGTAACAGTGGCGGGTTCGTGGTGGGCGACCTCGTGCAGGTGTGCGCCGACCAGGAGCGGGTCAAGGCGCTGCAACGGGGACACGGCGAGTGGGCCGAAGCTATGGCGCCGGTTAGTCTGTACTAGATAATTTGATGCAGATGGGGTTTTACAACTTCGTTGGGTTATGTCAAACCTAATTGACAGTACACGACTAATATTGAAATCCCATAAACCGACCAAGGAATGGTGGCTCGCCATTCGTCAATGTCAATTTCAATGTCTCTGATAATATTTTCACCTGTCTGTAACGAACTTTTTTCCAAGAATCTTTAAATAGAAAATCAAATTTCATCCATACTAGTGATTGCTCACTAGTCGAAATTTATGCCATAAATCCATCGTGTAGCGGAGCTATAAAAACTATAGTCTGGCTACTACAAGTTGAACCTAGAAAAAACCCTCCAAATTCAAAGATTATTTAGATGGTATCACACAATAGTAGTGGAAAAGAAGATTTTGATCATATATCAAATCATGAGACCTAAACACAAGAATTTAATATAAGTTTTTGTAAAAAGTAAAGTGTTATTCTTATAGAGATTTCAAAGAGTTGTTTCCTATAAATAAAATACAGTGTTACACACATTGTATTTTATTTATAGGAATAGTTCGAAGTATAATTTACATAATACGGATATTTATTGCCGTGGGATAGCCATTCTTCGGCACGATAAGGCCGGCTCGATCGGAGTGATAACACTGCGTCTCAGAAAACTGGCGTGAAACGGCTTTTTTGTGCTGTGCTTTGTTCAGTGAGTGAATTTACCGGTGGCCTAACTTCCCTAATCACCTATCTCTATTCCCAAGTCCTTCATAAAAGCCGGTAACGCACTTGCGACTCTTCGGATGTAACAAGTGTCCATTAGCGACGGCATTTACTTTCCATCAGGTAACCCGTCTGCTCGCTCCCCCCTAAATATCATAAAAAAAGAAGTTTTCATGTAAACAAGCATATTGCTTAAAGGTATTTAATTTTAAAATGTAATATCGTTTTTGTTACAGACGCTCGGCAAAATAGGTCGCGTTCAGCAGATTTATCACGACAACGATCTTAAAGTGGAAGTTTGCAATACGTTTTGGACATACAACCCGAATGCGGTAACCAAAGTCGCTTCGTTCGATGGCAGCATTCCAGGGAATTCATCAGGTAGATTGTTTTGTTCTTATATATTTTATTTCATACTTTTTACTTTTCTTTGTTTTTAAACTTTAGGATACTATTATTTTTATGGCTGTTTTAGTACTTTCGGGACTTTATTTCGTTTCGTTTACTGTTTAAGTTATTATCTTAGTTTTATATTTTCTATGTAATAAATTTTTCATAACAGGCTGTATGAGAATTGCTGTGATGCTGAAGATCATATAGCAATCAAGTTATATACAGGATGCTTATAAAATTTGCCATTAAACTATTTTTAAAACATATTTGTCTGCAACGTACGCGCCGCATTTTCGCATTCGTTGCATGCAATGTTTTAAGATTTCGCAAATGCACCTGTACTGTGCCGCATTTCGTAAAATTATACGTTCACTTAACGAAATGCGGCACAGTAGGTTACTAACTAGAAATACTGCGCGTGCGGCGCGTATAACAAATGACTGATAAATCAACGTTAACAGGTGACCGTCTCTCGGTGATATTAAAGAAGCTATTCGAGACGCACATGACGGGCGACGCTAACGAGGAGCTGGTGAAGGCGGCGGCGAACGGCGACGCGGCCCGCTGCGCCGACATACTCGCGCGACAGGACGCCACTAGGGCCGACGTTAACAGCATATTCGGCGGACATACCGCCCTACAAGTATGTATAAGGGTGTAGAGTTTAAGGATGGATCACCGTAACTAAAAGCGACATTGTGTTCTATGTATATTACAGACACTTAAAGCCAACGCCTCTTACAAATTATCAAGCTTATAACATACTTTTTACGATCTCGCGATATAACGACCTTTACCGAGCTGTTTCATTTCAAATAAAATATGTCAACAATATTGCGATTTTCGACTGGTTTGTCTAGAAAATGTCAGCGTATAATTCTTATGTCAACTAAAGCGTAACAATTATATATAGCACTGCTAAACGACAAAATACGATATTGGCTCACTGTTACATATCTGTAAGCGAAAAAAAAAGTTAATATATATGCAAGGATTCACGATGACATATAAAGTTTTCAAATTTTACCAGGCGGCGGCGCAGAGCGGTCACGTGGAAGTGATTCGGACGCTGGTGGAGGCGGGGGCGGAGGCCGACGCCGAGGACCTGGACGGTGACCGTGCGGCGCACCACGCGGCCTTCGGCGACGAGTCCGCCGCGCTACGCGTCCTCGCCGCCGCAGGAGCCGACCTCAACGCCCGTAACCGCCGCCGACAGACGCCTCTACATATTGCCGTCAACAAGGGACATCTAGCGGTCGTGTGCACCCTGCTGCAGCTCTCCGTGCATCCTAGTTTGCAGGTCAGTGGTTAAATGGTTAAACGCGGCCGCATAGCTATATCTCTGATCTACTGATAGGGAAGGAGGAACTTTTGAACTCATTTCTACTTCTGCATTGAGTCTCGCATTTACGCATCGGGGAAATTGAAACAGAGCCAGTCGACGGGCCTACGCTGGTTGGTCGGTATATGTCAGTTTGATGAAAGACGTGATCTGTCGGCTGGGTTCGACAGTTCGCGTCCAACTTATGTAGATCCGCAATTAGTCTCTGTTTAAACTTTCCTGATAGTATATATTTTTTGGTGCAGTTGCTGATTTTGGTTGGCAACATTTGACACAGACGACAGTTGTCAGCGACGTACATGCGTGGCGAGTACGTGTCGCCGACATGTTTCTATCTAAGCCAAAAGCCCATAGCACTTGTTGGTGGCTGTCGGCGGCTCTGGTGTGTAGAGTGATTATTACATAATATCATGGTCTACATTTCAAGCGCGGCATTTCAAAATTTCTCTATTTTTATATTTTTTTAATAGAGCTTCTATTGAAGGTAGGGCGCTGAATCCTTAAATACGTTTTACATTTAGAGAGTAGTTGTGGAGGTGAAAGACAAGCAATTTCGCAAATAATAAAAAATGTAAGTTTTATTTTTAAAATTTTAGCTTAATAACTTGTATATTTGTAAGGTCTTTCAAAGTCGCACGGGCAAGTCAATATTTTAGTGAAATTTCTTATATACGATAATTTATACAATTAATCATAACTTTTGTTATGAAACAACAGTAATTGTAAGTATTAATGAAACTTATTTTAGTGTCAAACAACGTCTTCTAGCGATGAACACAAGCTAGCTATCGTGACGTCATAGTGTGCGTAACCTTTTGTATATTGTAGAGAGTTTTTGGAAGGTTTATCCTTTGTGATATTTACTACAAATGTCATATCTTGAAGAGTATTTAAGCCATCAGATTCATTCACCTATGTGTCTATTTTTGAGAGGTCTCATAAATCAAAATGTTTTGTTTAAAATCAGTACTTAAAATACACTTTGTGAATGTCGATACTACGGTGTCTATAATAACCGATATATATTGAAGAAATAAGCAACTGGCCTATTATTTTGCACACTAAATCTTATAAACAACGTCCATTGATTTCTACATGAAAAGAAACTTCAATTTTGTTTCTATAGTAAAAAGTCAATCAGTAAAGAGTCAATAATAATCTATAAAAATAATAATTACAAATGGGCCACTTAACTATTCGACCCACACTTTTAGAGATCTCGGGAAATATTTTGTAATTTTAAACTTGATTTTTTTTAATAAATATATATTAGAACTCCATCGCTGCTTCGTCGAGGCAAGGCCATATTATTGACAAGTAACTACCGTCTACGGCAAAGTTTCCGCTATTTTTATTATAGAATTTGGCGGTAACTCAGTGTACGAAAAAACATTGAACAGAAATTTCTCAGTGGCTGAAATAGTTGTTTCGCCCAAATGCGTCTCAAAATATGATATGTGACAAAGTTTTAATGAATATTAGCAAGACACAAAACTAAGTATGTATGTATAATTATTTTAATATGTGGTTTAATTGCGTTTTATCATAGTGAAGAGCGACGAGCGGCGCTATAAAACTTTATAGTTCCACATTTTAGCCCCATTTGGAATACGCCGCTCTAGAACAATACATAATTTTGCCTCGTTAAACTTCGAACTTTAGCCAGAAATAGAAGGACATTTTAATACGTATTAACTGCTCAACACATTTTGGAATATTATAAGTCAAGCCACGCAGATACATACAAAATGTGTTATTTTAAACGGAGTTGGGAGACGCAAATTCGCCTGTAGCTTTACCATGAGTTTGAAGCAATAGTATTTATCGATGCTAAATAGCGACTACTTTAATTATTAGTATGGCAAAAATTTACAGTGCCTCTAGCGGTCACACTCGGAACTAAAATTGTCATATCGAGTATCGACAAACATCATTGCTTGTAACTCATCGTAGAGCTATAGCTGGTTGCTTGAACCGTAACATATGGACAAAATATTGCGGGAATATTTTCGGTTATTAGCTTCTTAAAACTTAACTTCTAAAATCTGCTAAAGGTAATATCAATTATGCTACGTTACTATTAAGTTCAAATTCCGACGAAGCGCCACGCTGAATGCCTTCAATTATGACTTTGAAAACTGCGGTCGAGCGCGGTCTCTTTCTTATGCATAAGTCGTTCCTTCTCTGACGATATCAGGATTGTCACCAGTGTAAAAATAATATTATAATTTTTATATTTATTTACTCCTTTTAGTAATGATCAACATCAGCTTAAAAAAACCTAAAATAGTCTAGAATCTAGCCACTGAAAACATGAATCTTTTGGGTTCTCGTCAGTCAATTTCGATCAAAACCGCAACTTCACATGTTACCAAATATAACCAACTTCTGTGACTTTGCCCTGTGAAGCGTCAGAATATGTGACTTTACCGTTATATTACATGATTTTGACCTGCGTATTATCATAGATTTGTGTGATAGAAACTTGAAACAAATACGACTTTTTATTCACTTCCCTTTCGTAAGTACAACATCCGCGCGCGTAGGTTACCACTAGCATGTGACGCCTTACTGAAGTACTCTCGAGTACAATATTTATTTTAATAAAAAAAAACAAATATTAACAAAATATACATTACATTTTTTTTAAACAACTAAAACTTGCATGCGAGGCCCCGGTGATGTGCCCTCCGGAGGGGTACTTATAGCTTAATAGTGTGTGACAGACACGCGACTGCGACATGCCTGCTTTTGATCTTGAAAAAACAATCCTTACTAATATTATAAATAGAAAATTGTGTTTATTTGTTTGTCTTTCCTGCACGCCCTAACGAAGCAAATAATCGACTTGATTTTTGGCGTAGACTTTGTTAAAGGAATGGAGAGTAACATAGGTTAAAGTTTGAAAAAACATCCCGTTTTTGAAAAAATCGAATTTTTACCAATTTTCGAATTCCACGCGAGCGAAGCCGCTATCAAAAGCAAGTTTCAATTCAATCTCTTCATTATTATACACCAAGTTAAGCAAGCAATGGTGTGAATGATGTTATTTTTCAAACAATATTTTTTAAAGGAAATGAAAATGCAGTCTACGTGTATACTCTATACAAGTCTACAACAAGCTCACATACAAATATGAAATTAAACAGTAACTTTTATCCTTTATGTATATTCATGGGTCGTAACTTGTATTTCTCTTTGGAGCAGAGCTCTGTTTATGTAAAATACTCTAAACTTACACACAACATAAAGGAATATTAATGTGCATTCTATTTCCCATACAAGTCCCACGACGCAGCAATTTATCACGAAGTTTCTTAGCGTGATGTTGAATACAGACGTTTTGTAATACAGTCGGGAGGATGTGTGTATATACCGCTGGCCCCTCATAATTACAAAAACAACTATAGCCTTTGTGTAAACTTGCGTCGTAAACAAACACCAGCTTTCGCCCGGAGTTTCGGTACTGTAAGGTCGTAAAATTAACTCTTACCTTGCTCAGGCGCATTGTCATAAAAGTAGGATAATTCAGGAGATAGAATGAAACCTTGACCACAGTAAAGATATTCAGATGCAGAGTATGCATTCCTGCCCTGTGTTTGAAATAGATTTCGATAGCCGCGCGGCTCTTGACGTAAGCTAGGGCTGCCTCTTGGTAGTACTTATCTACCCGACCGAAGGTGGATAGGTCTAATGTTTTTATATCTGTCAAACTAAAACAAAAAAGAAAGCGGTAGAAGACAACACAAATATAGTGGTTTTCCTCTGACATATCAAAAACGAAATAATTTCGTCAAATATATGAATTCTCTCAATAATACGAAATTTACGAATGTATGTTTTCGACTCGAAATTATTATTAAATTATACTCTATAAGTACAATCCTGGATAATTTTCATTCATGTCTACCTCAAACTCAATATAATAGGATTTATTTATTATTTATATTAGCTTCCCAAATTTCCCGTTATTGTAAGATAATGTGATTCCGGGAGCGCTAATTCTGCTTTTAGCTGGCAATCATATACAGCACAATACACGTTACGATTTTTTCGCTTGTTACAATTTTTTTATTTTACAAACGTCACCATGTGCTCGCCACTGTGTGTCACTCGCGAATGTATCTAGGTTGAGATTTCAAATTTTGTATGTAATATACTTATTCCTATTCCGTGCCTTCACGTTCAATGTAATTTCCGCATAAAATTATGTATTTTATCTCATTATCTATACTATAAGAGAATTTTAAAAAGCGTTTACTTTGTAATATGTATGTGCATTATACAGATGGGAAAAATTTAACTCTCATACCAACCGAGGTGAGAATGCCACAAATATTTAGTTAACTTTACAACTGAAAATTCAAACCGACAACGATTAAACGCTCTCTACGCACAGAAAAGCCACAAATATTCAGGAAGTCTATAATTCAGACTGACCAAAAACTTATATTAATTTTTGCTGTCCCGAAAATAAGAAAAATTAGAGGTTACGAGAAAACTATTCGAATTCGTTTTATTGCCCAATGAAAACAGTATATCATGTTTGTATAATGTAATAAACTTAGCGTAATATATTACTAAGAAAAGTTTACATCATTACGTATAAACAAGTTCATAACTTCGGCCTTAAATATGCATTATAAAAGCACATTTCTGTCTGTTTACCGTTTAATGTCTTTGTAGTCTTAATATAGACGAGTGGAGTCGCAGTCGGTAATGAGTGTAGACGACGCTCTCAGACATGCGGTCGCCGTAATTGCCAAAGTTCTCGTCGACACGACTCTCGCCCGCTCGCCCGCCAGCGCCCGGCCAACTTGTCGCTTACCGATGTTTTCCCAACAACGCATTATTTATTCCTTATAATGTTCGACTTCCTTACTCTAGAATTTCGTGGCCAACTGGCAATCTATTTTATTACAATATTATCTGATTGCCCGCCTTGGCATGGCGCTCGAGAACTTTCCGGTGGCGACGCTCGCAGCACGTAAACAAATTACTTTAATTCGCTCGCCGCTCCGATTTTATGTAACGAGGACCTATAAAACTGCCCTAATATCGCGAGTGATCTCCCGAATGATAAAAACGCTCGAGTTATGAAAGCTCACCGGACGATATACTGGCTCGAATATAACAAAGAAAGAGATCAACTTCGCAACCCTTATTAAAGAATTTACGAGCCGAGCCTTTCATCGAACGAGGGCCTGGAAATTCGAGCTGCGACTGCCGATGTTTAGCGCTGAAATCTTACCTAATGAAATAACTATGTGAAAGCGAGCGCCATATTGAGGAGCAATTGGGCGTAAAGCTATTTAAATCTGAATAGGGCATTGTGAAGGCGCGTCACCTTGATTCAGCCCCGGCGTCTCGTACTTAATAAAGTTAGAGTGCCGTCGCGTTTCGCCCGCGGACACTCGCCCGCCGCCCGCTCCCGCCTGCCCGCCTGGACTGTGTAGCGACCCTGTCGTTCTTGTTAAAAGAAAAAGGGAAACGCGCTTAGAGAATGACTTCACTCGATTCACTCGATGCGAAAAAGTATCGAACGTTATAATTCTGACGCTTGTCTAGATGAAGCGGAAACGGAGCTCCGGGTGACGTCTATTTCGGACAAAAACCTCGAGGAAAACATAAAAATGACAGGGATAAGATAAATACGAGTTATCATTGTTATAGCGGAGGGAGCAGCGGGCCACGTCAGTGCTCAGCAGTCAGCAAGACGTGTGTTACGTAAATATCGAGTGGGCGTGTTGCGAATTGGGCAGAATACACGATAAGGGGAGGCGTATGTCCCATTTCTGCTGCATAAGTAGAAGCTTTGAGTTCATTTTAAGTAGCTATGTGACGAAAACATTCGGATTCACTTACATTTTCTTGTTAAGTATGTTTTCTTATCTGCAAAAACATCGTTAAGCTGATGAAAGTGAAACGCGAGGGGTGTACGTAAATACGTACGCTTTTGAAGATTTTAAATGTTTCGGAGGTTTTATTTATTAACCAACTGTCTTATGGTTTATCACATTTTATTTTAAGTTTTTCCACGTTTTTGTTCATCAAGACACAATATTTAGCATACTGGCTTTTGATACAACAATAATAACCCGCGCGTTATAATTTTTCCGTTTTCTACTTTCACCTAAAGACCACATTTTACTGTATAAAAAAACTATAAACAATTATCTAAAAGCTATGCAAAAGATTTACTAACATCGTGTTTATAACAAGGCGTAGGCAACTATATTCTAATCTATTTGTACACTAACAGCTAAAGGCTATTCGTTTCAATTATCTTTTATGTGGCCATTAGTTCGGGGATTTTTGCAGGCTTTGTCTGCTAAATGAGAGCGGATTATCACATAGCGTAATCACAGCGTCGAAAGTAATTACAAATTCAAAAACACTCCAGCCCCATATACTGCACCGAATTAAATTTAACACCTCAATGATGCTAAATATATCACACGAATTACATTCCCGATGCATTGAATGTTTGCGTTTGGTATTCCGCCGGAATACGCCGCCCGCGATTTAAAACGTTTAGTTAATTAACTTTAGTAATTTAACATTCATTAATTGAACATTAACGAGCTTAATTCCGGTCCTACGTTATAAGGTATTAATAGATGATTAACACTCCTAGTGTTGAATAATCAGAGCTACCTTATATTCCTACCGAGACCTAATACTATGGTTTCGCTTAAAAAACTTCGCACACAAAAAGCTTCCGACGTAAAGCACTAACGAGGACTAGGTATAAATTAAAACACTCTGTATGCAAAGCGGGGCGGAAAGATTCGAATAACAATATTCAAATCAGTTTCCGTATACGTAACATTGATTTAAAGTTTTTGTGTAAGCCGCAACATAACACCGAGAGCGGATAGTTCACCGCGAACGTAAATTCACAACCTTTCCATTTCTGGTTATGCGGCGATTTATATTCTGCGCCCACTCCCCGGCTGAGAAATCTCGTGTTGGAGGTGCTCTTTCAATTTGAAGCGGAACACTCGGATCGGGGAATAATGTATTTCGATATCGACCCTCCGCCGCCGACGAATCCTCCTGTTTATCGCCGCTCTCATTTATTCGGGCGTCGTCGCGCCTTTATTTTTTTAGTACGAACCCGATGTCGCGCTGTTTATCCGCCGCGCGCCGCGTCTTCTACCTACTATTAGCGAGCTTTTTGTTTTCAGATACGATCAGTTTGTCTCTCGCAGATAACCGAATTGTCACATCTGTACGTTGTATTGTTCTCGTTTTCTAAAGGCGACGAGATAACTTTTTTGTAAAATTGGGTACTGAAAATTTTAAAGTAAATTAAGCTCCTTTTTCCATTGTTCGTTATCCGAGCTTCATAGGTACGTTTGAGACGAAAGTAAAATACTTTTTAAAGTTAAAGGGAGCCTTTAACCTGGTACTTATAACTTAGAAAAAGTTATAAATGGGCAGGTAGGAAGCTGAAGCATATAATTCTCAGATATTTTTGTAAGTTAAAAACGGATATGCCGTTTTGCAATTTTAAATATCTGAGTTACCTTATGGGATATACAAGGCTTTGAGGTATTTTATGTCGACTGTGGAGACATTCTTTATAATATTTTTGTCTTTGATGCCGTTGTAAAAAATATCTGTTAAATATAATAAAAATATGTTGCATTCAGTCCTCATTCAGTATCGGAAATGTCGCGATAGAATTCTATAAAATACCAATCTATTGCATCAAAGCCCCGTTAAAATGCCAAGATAAGAAAATATAAATCCCGCTTACCTAAGTAGAACAGAGGAATTCAACCACAAACGATCCTCAATAGAAAGCCCCTACGTATTTAAGTGAAACGTGTCTAAGAAACTCTTTCGTACAATACTCGTCTCGTACGTAGACTTAAGTTTCTCTAAAATATTCTTTAGCGGCAACTATTTCCTGCGATCTACTTTTAAAAATAAATATAAATTGAAATCGTACGTGCATTTTGGAGCTCGCTTCTGTCGCTTTTAAAGATTAAGCGACGGCACAGATTTCTTAAGAGTTAATTTCATATTTTTATGGCACGTTCTGCAATTCCGACTTTATACGATTGAGGGAATATTTTCGTTGAAATTAAAAGTACTCGAATCCGCATGTTAAAATAAATTAAAACTTACCCTCGGGGCTATTTTCATAAATCCCGCTCCTACTATATAATCTCGGCATAGTTTTGTTCGATAGTTCGGAATGGAGCCACGTATGCGGGTATAGTTTATGTGGATGTGTATCGAAATTGGTTTTTGTTATAGCTTAAGAAAACCCCGAAAGGTCGGCGGGGCGCGGGGTGGTGTGTGCGGCGCGCGGGGCGGGCGGGGCGAGTTTTTCAGCCTCATCTGGTATTCGCGGCGCGGCTCGGACATCCTGCGGGCCCTTAACCCGAGCCTACTTTCCTTTCTGTTTGAGGACTATTTAGGTCGTTTCGTACGATAATCTGCTATTGTTTTGGAGGGCCCGGTCACCCGTGCGCGAATCATATGAGTTATCTATTGTACCCTGGGTCCGATATAAAAATATTGTTTATTATTCACCTTGCAATACAAAAAATCAATAAGTAGTAAACCTTAATACGAAGTAAGGCGTAGAAAGTGCTTTCTGCTCCGAAATATTCTAAACCTTTATCTCTTGATCGTAGCGAGTATGAGGTAATGTGGTGGATATAGCTAAATATGTATGTGAGGCAATATTGTCTAGTGTAGAGCTATACTACAGGCGATATTTATCTTGGGTGCACTCGTAATGGCTAGGGGAGGGCGAAACGGTACAATGTACTTATACAGTTTGAGTTAGCCGGCTTTTCCCTTTTCAACAAATCCTCGTTTCGTAACCTTAACTACACTTTAGTAAAAAACTTGTAAATAACTTTGATAGAGTATAGGCGCACAATTTAAAATTATGATGACCATTTTGAGCATTTTGGTAGGTGATGCGTTTTCAACTGATAACTAATAATTTAAATACTTAAAACTTAGTAGGAGATAATAATAATAGTTATACATATGATTTTTACTGGCTTCCCTATCCCTATAAAAACTTTCAAAAAGTGTAAAAGTAAAAAAGTCTAAAAAGCAATTTTTGTAAACATCCCAAACTTAAAAAACATTGTGTAACCTTTACGCAAAAAGAATTGATTCTTCACTGTGTCGCCTTTTGCTAAATAATGGCTTGTTGTGGAAAGCCCATTCGATTCATAAAGCCATTTCATTTTCGTTTATATGCCTATTTGTATTCTTCCTTCCTCCGTGGCTAGAGAAATCTCTATACAGAGATGCTCTTTCAATTTGACTCGAAACGGCCGCATTGAGGAATAATTTATTTTGAATTCGTCCTTTTTATTAAGAGTCGGTCTGTTCTATTTAGGCAAAGTTACTTTATATTGAATTGTTTTATTTTTATCATCCGCGACGAGAGTTTGTAGCCGCTAAAGCCATTCTCACTTAATATCGTACAATTTGTCATATCCACAAAAGCTTTTTACGACAAAGATTTTGAGTGTTGTATAAAACTTGTCGGTATTGCCTGCATAAATTGTGAAGCTCCTTCACTATTGAAAGTCGTTTTAAACGTTGACAAATTTGTTTAAAAGTCCACGGAAGAGCTCACATTGTTTCACGAGATTGCAGTAGTTTATGACTCTCGATAAACTATAAGCGTTTCCGAGCATATTAAAACGTTCACTTTGGCAAAGACTTCGCTCCCAAAGGATGTGATGAGCGGATCTATCGAATATATTGCCCTCTGCTGAACACTGCCGGTTGATGATTCTCGATTAAATTCGAAAGACCATATGCAGCGAGACAGAATTTATTATTTAGTGCTTTATTTAAAGTTATTCTTAAAAATATCACTTTGTTTTTTCGTTTTATTAAAATACTAGCTGACCCGGCGAACTTCGTACTGCCTAGCAGTCAATGATCTTCTTGCATTTCGAAGATTATTCCTCTATTCATCTGTACGATAAGCTCGATGATTTCTCGTTTCTGCACTCGCACAAAACTTTCAACACATAGACAATAGCTGGCCAAGAAAAATCATAGACTCTTATAAAAAGACATTTACACATTTGTTAACCTGTAGAAAAAAATCTTAGATATTATTTTCGGAAATAAATAACTACATAATAAATAAATAATTTACAAAAATTAATGTCTAAACAAACAAATATAACAGTTACTTAACTTTCGAGACATTTTACACAACATAAATTTCTGAACGCACACATGAATATTTACAGTAGGTATTTGACAGGATTGGATTGGCAAATGTTTGATATGTAACAATCAAATGAGAAGTTATTGAAATGATTAAGTATTTATTACACATATCGGTTTTCATTGTTTTTATGTATTCTGCTATTCGGAGAGACAAATCCAACGAATCAATAACCATGAAAATTGGTTCAGCAGATCTCGAGTTATAAGTTTTGTAACAAACCCGTCTTTGTTGTATATATATCGAAGAAAGCATTGTATTCTAGCAGGCATTAATCACAATGAATTATAGCATAAAATACTGATGTTTCATATAGCGATCCCTGATAAAATACCAAAATAGTGAATGTGGCTAAAAACATGTTATCATTATTTATATTTTTTGAGTTATCATGGTGTTTATCCCTAAAGTCGCAGAAATTGGCACTTATGAAAATATAAATTATATTCTATTACGTATTTGCTTCTGGGATTGGCCATTATCCAATCGTATATCAACTCGAGTCGGATATTGAGCAGACATAAAAATTTAAGGCATCATATTTCGGTGAACAATATCCACGAACACCTACTTCAAATGCTCCGGGGTAGCTTAAATCTGGAGATAATATCCTCGGAAGATTTAGAAACTTGCTTCATTGTGTTAGTATTCCTCCCCGGTCTCCCGTTGTTTATATTAATATCACGTATCCGAACACATCTAGGTGTTTGGCAGTATAATTACGGCTTATCGCATTTATTCGCTACGACCTGTACTCGTCGCTCGATTGTATTCCGTCATTAATATGTATGACGATGATTCTAGACATCATTTCATTAAAATATTTCGTACATTTCCGTCGGAGGCGGGTAGGTATCGCGACTTGGCACAACTCTATCGGAAAATGTATTTGTTTTCTTCGCATGTTTTCGAAAAACGAGCTTTACGACCTTCTCGGCCGAAAGCGGAGCTAAAGAGATTAACGCTCACGGACAGAGCTAGTCGAAAACTGAACGAAGATATTTTAAAGTTTCCAAAAACATTAGGAAATATTTTTAAGATAATTAAGTTTAGAGCTTACTCGACTCCATTGTGTATTTGTTCCGCATCTCCGGCGTCCTATTGAAATCTAATTTTCGTTAATCCTCTGCCCGACCTCTACCAACTAAGACTTTAAGCATTAAATTTTTTATTGTGGTTCCGCTCCGTCGTAAGAAACGCTTATTCACTCGTTCCCTCTATCTTTTGTAACAATTGAATTCTTTAGTATGGCTTTTAAAGACATGTTCAGAATGAACTGGTGAAATTTTATCAAACTCGAATGTAACAGTTAATGTTACACTATGAACCGGTTGTGTGAAGTTGCTGGATTCTTACACGAGAAAATAAAATTATCTTATAAGATTTTATGCATTTAATGCAATATTATGTCCTTGTTTTTGGTGCGTTTCTTTCGTTTAAGTTTGTGGCGTATCTCGACAAGTCTTACTTGCAATCTTGCAACAGTATATCTCCAATGGAAGTGCATTTCCTGATTGTAAATTCTATGGACAATTTCAATAAAATCTATCATATCAATAACGTCATAGTGAAACAACTATTTCTAATGCACATGTGGTAGGAAGAGAGTTCTCCGGGGTTTTCAATAATAGTTGTGCAGCTCTCTGCACATATATCAGAGCCGAAGGAATCGAAGTCAAGCTCTCATTGACTTTGACAGCGAACGATACGAACGAATCGGACGATTCAACGTATGCAAGTGTGCGAGGTTCCCCATGACTTTGCATATAGTACATATTACGTTCACCCTTATGCATATTGAACACGTCGATCGTATCATAATATACGAATTTTCAGCTCTACATGAACTTAATCCTACTGATATTATAAATGCGAATGTTTGTGAGTTTTTGAGTGTGTGTATATTTGGTACTTTTTCACGATTAAACGGCTGGGTCGATTTCAATAAAATTTGGTATGGAGCTAGCTGGTATTCTGGATTAATACATATGTTCCTTTTAATACTGGTAGCACCGCGGGACACAGCTAGACATTTCTATTTTTTACCATAAACCAATGAGGACAAGGAGGGGCCGTATAGGCAAGCATTATATAACATAAATTTTCACGACGAACAATCACGGCCAAATGAACGTTTGGTATGTTATCTTCGTGGTACAGTATAAAGTTTCGAACGATAAAGTTTATCCAGTCGTAAAGGGCTGCCGGATTACTTGTGTATGGTTTAATGTGAAGCGTGTCGCTGTGCTGCCGGCGCGGCGCGGGCGACGGGCGGGCGCAGGGCGCAGGCTTTAATTCAGTGCGCGCCTGGTCTTGCGGTGCGGCGAGGCGCTACATCCTGATTTATGCTATTTGCGCGTAAAGCGGAATTAATGGCTTTATTACTCTTCTCTTGTTTGAGGATCAGGGCTGGTCGTATGTATCTTCCGAAACACTGATTAAACGTTCGCCCGAAATTAAATCAGACACAAAAAAGGTTCATAAAATAAAAATTAGTGGGCAACGGACGAGCATGCTACAGCAAATTTAGGTGAATTGTATTTGCCATATTCGTTTATACATATTTTGAATTTTTCTGTACGTAAATAATTAAATGAATCCTCGTTATAACATTGTGCTACGGTGCCGAGAGATTTCGAATTTGAAACCGCAAAAGCAGGGATATAACTATAACTTTATGAAATGCATAAAGATACAGCGCGGAATGGTTTATAATTATTGATAAATAATAATTTCAAATGTTAATTAGAGGTGTGAACATATTTTTAATGTTATAAGATTTATACAATTTATTTTATGCTAGAAAAGTCAGACGGAATAATTCATCATAAACGCGGAGTCTCGAGATAAATCGTATCATCAATCAATCAGTCCTATAAAAACGGCTAACACGAAACTATATAGTGAACCTTACATTTTTCAAAGCGCCAATAAAACTCAGAAATCATTATTTCCTCGACAGTTTTGTTATACTATGTT
Source organism: Cyclargus thomasi (assembly GCA_026546445.1). NCBI lineage: Eukaryota > Metazoa > Arthropoda > Insecta > Lepidoptera > Lycaenidae > Cyclargus > Cyclargus thomasi. The sequence goes on along the minus strand of JAOTAV010000001.1, from coordinate 3,066,426 downwards.
TTATGTTTTTTTTAATGGTAAAGGCCTTAATGAAAAAAAATATAACATAGTGCCAGACAACGATGGCGTTCCCAGTTTATGTTTACGTTTAGCGAAATGTAAAAACTCAAATGGATGTAACACAACGCGAAAAATGATAAAATTGCGCGGTCGGGTGATTAACGCTAGGCAGTTTCATTACGGGACATCATAATTCTTGAGTGAGTAATATCTGGTGTGGCACACATACCGACCGGGCGCGGCCCGCAGGTGAAAAATTTCAGTTTCGCCTCTCTGTGGCGGGCTTACTGTTTTATCTCGGTTTAACTTTACGAGGATTTGTGGCCCACTAAGTAAGGTTTTATGTTCACGGAAAACCTGCGAGTTCGCTCCCTAGATAAAAGTGTGTCTTCAATGGCTTTATAACGTTTTTCATTTGTTTAAAATATGAGAGAATTATCATACGTCCGGTGTTTTCGTTGCGGTAAAACCTTTGTTCTCAAAGGAGAAAATATTAATCGCTATATTAAATCTTTATAAAAGTTTTCGAGCCTCCAAATTAATATGTAAATATTTCTTGGTGTATTTATTTTTTACTGTAGCTATGTGAATGTGGCCTGGCTGATTCTTCTATTTTAATAATATTTTGGCGTTTTGTTTCTACTCGATGGTATCTTTTGAGTAAAAAGAAAACGAAAATAAACTTTGTTTTCCCAGAAAATTTTAAATTTAGATGACCGCGCTAAAAGAGTTTTGTTGCCTTTATTAACGGACGTAAATTAAGGAACCCTTTGTGGGGCAGGTCAATTTACATTAAGTTTTATTTTTGAACATTATAAGCCTCCCTAATAGCCTTCATGGTTGACCTAATGTCTCAATGTCTAATGACCATTAACCGTTAAGACTGCTTCTTAAACTTGGTAAAAATACTGTATCGAGGCCTTTAAATACTGAAAGACCGAATAAAATGTTATTAAATTTCTATGTTATGTTTTATGTTGAACGTTTAATTTTGCTCGCTTAACAATTTCATCATAAATACAAAAATTACTTATAAATGTGGTCACGAAGCACTTTTCTGTGGCAAGTTTATTTCTGGCGTTTTAACAGAACCGGAATAATCAGTCGTAAATAAGGTAGTGTGCACGCCTGCTTCCTTTCCCTGCTGCAACGAACTAAGCTCCTGAATTTTCAACTACCTTTATAATATATTGTTAAAGTTACTTTAGCCATTTTACTTGAATAATATTTCAACGTAAACTTTTTTACTTAGTTCCAAAATAATGTGTGAAACTTAAGAGGCAGCGTCGAGACTACGAGCGCGAAGTGGATAGTTTTAGGGAAAATAACGCGGCGCTGTTAGTAGTTTTGGTTTCTTTTATTAAGGTTAGTTAATGGGGTGAATGTTTTTATGTCACCGCCTTCGTAACTTAGTTTGGGTTTATTTTGTCACTTCGTACCTACTGGTGATGGTTTTATGTGGCTTTACACAATTGTAGCAAAAATCTTTAAGGCTCCAAACTTTAACGGGATTGTTTAATTGTGAATGGAAAATAGTAAAAGCTTTTGAGTGCTATAAGCACTGACGAAGAGCAAAAGTTTTATGTATTGATATATTTTTGTTGTTGTTTAAAAGAATATTAAAACCTATTTTTTTCATCTTTTTATAGTGACGCACTAGATATTGTGAGTGAGTGCACAAAATTCATCGGAATATCTACGTACTTACCTAATTTCTACAGCGTCAAACGTATTTCGTCCCGATATTTTCCCTTAGTATTTGTTATATCACAAATCCGAACAGTTGGTTATATGTAATCGAAAGACGTTCCGTAAAATATGTTTCGTTGGTTTTATCGTGATTGCTACGAATCGCCGAGTTACTAATAACAATACCATATATCACAGTGGTGTGGAGGAAATTTAGTGCGGGCGGTTAGGTAGTGCGCCAGACAGCCTGCTGAAACTAGACATGGGTCGGCTATTAGTAGGTCAATGCTATTACGACGTTATGAGTCAGCCTATTACGGCCCGGCTAGATGTCGACGTTTTTAACGCTTAGACGAACGTTTATTTCACTGACTTCAAAATCAAATGCGCTGTCTTTAGTAATCTTCTGTCGTGAACATTCGTCGTTCGTCTTCTTTGAAATATAACAAGCGCACTTGCGTTGTCCTCGAGCTCCTAAATGATTCGATTTTTTGTATGCATTTGCAGAAACAAGCCTAGCAGGATCCAGCGTTCGTTGGCTTCGCTAGTTGATCATAAAAAATATCATGTACCTTGATTTTATTTTGTTGTTCTAACAAACGCATTTTTATGAAGCCTATAATATCAGTATAGGCAACAAACGCAAAAAGACTCATAAAATAAGGACGTTAACTTTCTTATGATGCCATTTTTAGTAAAATAGAGATGCGGCTAAGAGCAATGGGATGAGAGCGTGTTCGGTGGTCCTTAGGGGCGCCTACTCCGGCTATCATGGACGTCGTGGGACGAGCGATATCAACTACGCTGTAGGTGAATGATCTCCACGGACGTGACAGTGCACGGGAATAAAATAAGTTTGCATTTACGTTTTGATCACAGTAGGTAGAATTTATGTATCTCCACCCTATAATTCTATCTACTCCCTAATTATATTCCTCTTCTTAATCATACTTTAATATGAAAATCGACTTCTGAATAAATGCTCGTCACCTTATTAATTTAATTACTATCAGTTTCATCCAAATCCAATAGTGACGTCACCGTTCATCTGAGACTGAAAGAATGAAGACGATTCTGCTTTTAAGCAGAAAACGTTAAATCAAAAAGTAAAAACTTAATTGGATTTTATGTTCGGAGATTATGATATTACACTTTTTTGTAAGTGGGAGCTTGTTAAATAAAGGTTATTGGTAATTTCATTAATATGGATGAGACTGAAGCATCACGGTGCCGCGGTAATTATGCACCGCGTACGCCGCCCGCCCCGCGCCTCCGCCCCGCCCTGCCCCCGCGCCCGCCCTCGCCACTACCGGCGAATATCTAGATTAATATTTTAATAACAAAAAACACCGATAAAGTGTTGTCGTGGCCCGCGTTATTTTGTATTTTAAATTGCAGCGCATGGAATAAAAGAGGTGAGGAACTTTCGGAATTATTCGTTTTTGTGACGGGCGCGGAACTGAATACTTCAAAGACACGACGGAGGTAATTATAGGGAGCCAATCGGGATCCGATGATCAGGTCTCTGTCAAATATTTATTACAGGAATTGGTGCGGCTCGATTGGTCTAGTTAACGCGGTACAAAGTGTATTAGGGGGTGGAATTCCAGTCGCGCGGTGTTTAGTGTTGTGTGTCGACGTCGGTCGGAGAGCTCGCAGGCGGCAAACCGTTTCGGCTAATGCATAGCACGGAATGCGGCATAGTTGACGTGTACTCGCATCGCACAAATAATTCATGCGCACGAAACTGTTACCGACGAACGGAAATATATATTGTGCAATTTCGTTCGCCGATGTCATTAGTTTTATCTAATTCATAGAATTACACGCTCCGAGTACCGCAGCGACCGAAAATGCAGATTGCATTATCGCATAATGTTATCGGTATTGCAGTTATTATTGTAATTCCTGATTGTATGCAGCTAAAATCGACGTCGAAATAAATAGCGTATAGTCTCTATTGTTGGATTAAGCTTTATTGTATATCATGTTTAACTAAATATAGAGATGACTAATCGTTATAAAAGGCGATCTACTATAGGAAAATACATCTCGTGTGAATGTGTAAAGGACTTTTATTTAAAATCTCGTGATATTAAATTGCGATAATGCCTGTCCAATAAGGGACTATCTAATGCACAAGACAAACGAGATAAAATGTATTAGTTAATCCAATCTTATTCTTCATTCGCGCTATTTAATAAGGCCGTAGCAGGCACATTATAAAAAGTACCCACTACTCACAAAATTACATTCAGTTAAAATAACATTGTACCAATCCCTTAAGGAAACATTCAAACATTTGCACCACATTCAAATGCGAGCTATCAACACTAAAGCAAATATGGCATTCCAAAATATCGGACTCGCTCGAAATTTCAACGTGAAACGCTCCCGTTTTCCGGCAAAACAAAACCCGTTCAATATGTTAGAGGCTGTAAGTGTCCGTGGTAATTGCTTTAGGTGTGAATGTTATCTATTTCACTAGCGCCGGTGTACTCGCTGCGGAGATACGGCTTGTTTGTGCGGGGGTAGGCGGGGTGTGCCAGGGGGAGAGGGAGCGGTAGAAATAATCAGATTCATCAGACCTTTGTCTTAGTGTTGCCGGTAGCCGGTGCACGGACGCGAATTGCCTGTGACGATTGTTTACTTCGTTAGCGAGTAGCTCCCGCACGCCGCACACACACGACCTTTGATCGTATTATCCTAGACGATGAGCAAACAATGTTAACGTGCCGTTTTTTGCTGTAGATATTATACTGTTTCATTTTATTGGTCTAGGTTTCCTAATGCTTTCGAAACTTTTGTATGTTATATCTTTATCAAACATTTTATGTGACTTAAGATTATTGACCCCTGTGGCTGCTTAGGGTACAATAGGCGTTAGGGGATGGTCAGTGGAAACAAGCATAAGATTTTAAAAGTTCTAAGTCCAGTCAGTTTCACACATAATGAACGTAATAACTTTACCTAACTCTACTGTATTTATATTCTCATACAAATGCACTTTCCACAATCGGTTTTTAGAATGTGCTCTAACGATTTAATAAATTCACTATTGCATATTATGTACGTTTGAGCCACCTGCGTCCGGCGGTACTTTGCGAAGTGTAAATTTATGTATGCTTTCAAAGCTTTTACCGTGCATCTCTTGACCTGGCCAGACGTTTTACGGGACAAATGTCTCGCGTCCCTATTTATATAGTGTACTTAATCTTACTCCGACATCTAACTTATTGCTTCTGAACGCATTACTACATCACATGTAAGATATTAAAGTATTTGTAGGATGTGGGTTGTACTGTTTTTTTTTTTTTGAGATTTCTACTTTTTACTAATTTTTGTTTTTTAAAAATAATACTTCCTTTGTACTACTAACCTCACCTAACCTTACTTTTTATGTAAAAATGTCACCCCTAAAATAGAATCCCATTAGATGTTTAAAATCAATATTCATATTATTCGTTCGAGAAAGGAGAAGTTCCAAAGGAAAATCGCCCATTAGATTTTATTGGAATAAATCGTGGCAGACTGAGAATACTTATGAAAACTTTTTTAATATCGAGCATCAATATCAATCATGGACAATAAATTAAAGGAGGTTTCAATAAAAACTGCAAGTCACATTTTATTTTGGATCGCCTACAAATTTTATAGCATTGATATTCAGGAAAATAAGCAAAAGAAGTAGTAGCATTTACTATGAGGTAATAAATCAACACGACTGAGACTGAAATCACCGCGTATAAGATTTTTTATCGGGATCTTATGGTAACGGGAGACGAAATAAATATTTTCCTTGTTTTTTCCGGATGTAATATGTGTTGTTTGTTCTTCGCGCCCGATAATTTTGGAAAACATTCGTAATTGAGAGGTCGATGTCTCGAAACAACTGGTTTACTAACATTTGGATATTACCACCTGCGATAGCCCATTCAATGGTGATACAATTTGCCGCTAACCCGGCGAGAGGCAGCATAATATCTCGTTTTGCCGATCCGCTTATTGCCAAGTGCTTATTACGTAAACCGGCTGCAATAAAATTCGATATTCGGTCCCACCAAGGGTTGCAGTATTATTGTTATTATTACGAGCGCCATCCCTCGTCATTTATAAATCCTAAAGCCAATACGCCGGGAGAACTAATTTAGATTGCGCTGCTGAGATAACCTATATTTGTGCCTGAGCGGATCTCGCGTGAAAATTACTCTAAGAAAGCCGATTCCTAAACTCCCAGCTTAATTTGAGATCTGTTTCACTAATTATTATTGAGATTAATTAAACCTTTATATATGTAAATAGTTAAAGAAATCACCTCAAAAATTAGACAAGCGTTCACAATCTACTGGGTATTTAGTAGGAACTTCTCGTCCGATACGGTTAATATGGGTATGGACTAACGTTCTTGTATAACTTTAGTGCAGTAGGTGGAGTATCTGGGACTTAACAACGTCGGCGAACGCCGGAAAATTATTCGTCTGGCTGCTCCTTGAATATTTACTCCTAATTTATTCCAGAATTATTCATTTATAGTTTTAGATTGAAACGGTGCTGATAGTGATAGTCGGCCCGAATCCTTTATTTCGTCGGGCACTCGAGCAATGTGTATGTAGTGTTGGGCTAATCCGGATAGATCCTAAAAAAGGTTTTTCAAGTAAAACATAAAAACTGTAAAAATAAACAACGTCGGGGAATTTTATTGTTGTGCCAGCGGAGGCGGTGCGTGAAACAAGAGCCGCTGTGAAAGCGATTGTGGGGCTATCACGCCGGGAGAGATTTAGTACTGCCTGATACGCTCCTTACTATATAACCTTAAACCCGAATGTTCGCGGGGCTAATGTTTTTGTTCGGAGCCGTTGCTCACTGCTACACGAATTCTTTTTGTTCGGAGCGTTTTCAAAATTTATCTACACCGTTAAAGTGTTTCACTATTGTCTCCGACAAAATAATGCACGGAAACGAAGAATTGCGAAGGTGAATTTTAATGATAGCGATAGCGAGCGTCCGTAGCCTAGTAGACCTTAGGTTCGCACTCGAGAGGGTGCAGGTTCGAGCCACGGTGTAGGCGTGTCGTAATGAGACATTTAACGATCTCAAGAAAATAATACGGTTGCTCATTGCCGTGGCAGAACCATGCTTCGGTACGAATGGGCCGGCACGACCGGAGTGATACCACGGCCTCACAGAAAACTGGCGTGAAATGGCAATGTGCTGTGTTTCATTAAGTGAGTGAGTTTACCGGTGACCCAACTTCCCTAATCCCACCTATCCCTATCCCCATTCCCTATTCCCATGCTCTGTTCCTCATAAAGGCCGGCAACGCACTTGCGACTCTTCGGCGACGGCAGCAGCATCAGAAAAGCGAGCAAACCGCTTGCCCCCAGAATATCATTAAAAAAAATGTAGTGTGATGATTAGACGATCTTTCTGAAATAATTATCACTCTAACTGTTACTGATTTTATGAAAAAAAAACACCGAAGCTAGTTATTAATAACAAAAACATTTCGAACAAACTTTTATGTAACGATCGAGAGTAGCTATGAAGTCATAATATTAGGATATCGTATCGCTTTCGGTTGTCGACCGCAAATATCCGACTCATCGGCTAACATTTATTATTGCCTTGAGTCGAGGCGCGCGACTTGATAAGTTTACATAGCGAGAAGTTGTAAGTGTTCTCCGTACGGAGTTATAAGCTTAAGGAACGAATAAACAAATCGCGCGACTTCCTGGAGCGAAGCGAATTTTGTCGCGTGAGACGTAACGTTCGACAACAGCAAAATACATGACCCGTACACGAAAACTACCGAGAAATCTACTATACCGTTAACTATTTTATATAGAAGCTACAGAACAAATGAGGCACGAATATAACATTCGGCGGGAAATTAGGCGTGACATGTTATTTGTTAATATTTTCGCAAGAGAATTGATCTCGTAGAGTTGCTACGCAGTGCTACGCAACTAACGGCTGTTTCGTAGCAATTTAGATTATAATGTTTTGGTACGTTTTTTCACTTTTTTATTTTTTGTGTTTATAAGTTACTATTATCAACATATAAAGGTTTAAACCCCTATTGTTCGTGTTTTGTTTGATTACTTTTAAAACAGTTTGTTTAACGATCACGCATTCGTTTCGTAATCCAACGCACTTATGTATATTACAACGATTTTATACGTTTAATCATGATTCTTGTGGCTTACACGTGTTCCGTGTTTAACAAATAAATCAATATGTCGCGATCGCTCTCTGCTTATATATTCGAACCCCCTGGCGCGGCGCGGCGGAGACCGGGTGGCGTCAGCCTGCTCCGCCGCAACTCCGGGAACATCGTCCGAGATGCCACAAAAACTTCGCCCCGCTTTATTATTACTGCGATGCTAATTAAAATAGCTCCGAATAGATTACAGACAGCTTCTGGCGGCGGGCGGCGGCGGCGGGCGGCGGCGGCGGCGGCGCTTAATGCGCGCTTTTACGACGTCACGCTTTATGTCCGCTCATTAGCGCTTCACCCGACTGAACACTTTTTATGATACACATTATTATAATACCCACTCGCTCCACTCCCGAAACTCGCCCCGCACGAAAATGAATGCTAAATTTGAGCACTATCAGCGGTAGTAATTTAAGTTAAATATTTTAATTAATTCCGTGCACAAGATGTAATTAAACAAACACTATTAAACGACGGAGCTGATTTATGTTCGAGCTGAAATGCGCTTAATTACCGGAGAAGAATGAAATTATTGTTTCATTACGGCATTGGCCAGTGTGGGCACACAATATAGTTAATACACAATATAATAATCGAATTTAACAGGCGGATGAAAATGGTCGGGGCAGCTCGTTACCCGAGTGAGAATTACGTTTCGTTAATTACGTTGTTTAAATTTGTATCCGCCCTTTTGTTCACCCTTTACTTAATTGTATGTAATCCGCTCCTATATTACTCATAAACAAGCATTATTTACCCATTCGAGGGAGTTATTCGATACTTTTCGCATCGTGCGGTGCCGGAAATTGCACGTAGTAGGATATACATAAAAGTAACGAATCATTTTTTTCTACCGAATAGAATTTGATTATGCCAAAGTAATGATGATAGCAATGATACGTTCAGATTACTCAGTACTGTCACAGTTCAAATCAAATTTTTATAAAGATTTTTGTATCTGTCAAATAATTACTTGATTACAGTAATTATGTGTCTTAGTTGGTATGAAAAAAATTTAAACAATATTATCAGTTTAATTTGTTACATTTGTACGCTACTATTATTTTGCCGTAAACATAATGTTGTTTCAGGTCATAACATAATTTGCTAGATTAGTCCTTCTTAGGAAGCAGACGTCTCCCCAAAAGTTTTTGTTATTTGTTTTTCAGTCGCCATAAAACATAATGAGAATGAGCCAGTACCATCGGAGTAAGCTCATGAAGTGGCCGTTCGTCGGAACTAAGGTTTGTTCCGTCTTCGGTTTGTTTATTCGTAGGGGCCGCCTCGTAAACATTCACAGTCCGATGCTAATTCGTTAACTCATCCTTGTATTTTTGGCCCGAAAGTATTCTCCCAACTTCCAAGCATTACATTATTTTTCGAGGAAAAGATGAAACAAAAAATACATTCAACGTGTTGTGCTTATAGGTAAACTATTTAAAAAGGATCTAATTAGTAATGTGATTTATAATTTCGGCTTGTGCATATTTTATACAAAGATTAACAAATTTTTTAAAGACTCTTCTATGCATAAAAATACATAAAATACTTTGACTCAATCGGTCGTTAGGCTAGTTTTTGCTGCATGCATACGTTTAGAATTTCTAAAAAAACTCCAAAAGTGTTTTATTAGTGTTGGAAGCGGAACACAAAACGTCGGTACTGTTGGACATTGAACGATCAGATAGCGCGCACCGAACTCGTATATCGTTCGAGCTATTCTTGCTACTTAATTTACTGCCACAGTAACGCCACGAGCACGCTCCATATTCACCGCGTTATTGCCAACTTGAAAACAAGAATGGCGTACACATTTCCTTCATATCTCCTGAATTTAAGCGTCTGCCCGCCCTCATTTTTACGTTTTCTATGCTGTATGCGGCACTTACCTCGAGAGTCGTCGTTGAATACCATTTTTATTGTATTGTTCTTTTTATTTTTCTTTTGTAAATATGAAATAAAGGATTTCGTTTAAAAATGCGTCAAAAGTAGTCTGTAATACGCTTTGTTCATGAATTACGCCAGCGAATAACACCGTCGCTGCTGTTGGAGTACAAAAACATCAAACTAACAGAATATACAAACTTTTAGTTGAAGCTATTTTGTGTCTCCGAAATATACGAGCATCGAGTCTCGGGGCAAGAATACACAATATTTTCGTAATGTCAAAAGATAAATAACACTTTTCACAGTTTAGACATTCCGGTGCAATAAAGCCGTCCAATCAACGGGCGGAGATTTCGAAATGTTGTTTTCACATCGGAATTAATCGAAATAAATGCTGTGGAGCTCGATTGTGACTTTTGTTTCATTATTCTCTTTCACGGGCTTGTTTTAGGCGAAAAAAAATGTTTATAAGTTGAAGGTGTAAATAACAAAGTCATTAAATTTTTAAGAACTATAAAGATAAGAAAATAACTTTAAAATGCACAGCCCTTTAGTCGCCATTAAAGTTGGCTCTCGAATGTAAATCAGGCTAATCGTAGCCATTCCACGCTAGTTAACACAAACTTTGTTTCTCGGTGAAAATTGAAAAATATCTTCCAATTTGCGATTGTGATTTATAAGGTTTTTTATGTTAAAAGTTTGGGCGCGGGGTGTAAAAAATCGCGAGTAAGTTCTGTAAAGTACGTGAATGTGGTTTTAACTTTCCGACTTAATTACTTTCAAGAGCGAATATAACTTGGTAATATAAGCAATTAGAAACTTATTTGACGCTGCCGGTCCGCCAACTCCGCCTCAGGGCTAGGAATCGTGAGCGGGATGAGCCATTACGTGCTTTTGCGCAACTTTTCCTTTTAAAAGTCGTCTTCTACTCTTTTAAAACTTATTATATTGGATAATTTGGCCAAAATTATGAACATCGTGGTTACAACTTCGGCAATTTATTATATCTAAAAAGTTTCACCGATTATCGTTTCATACAGAATAGACCTGACGATTATCATTATTGTAAGTTTACTGCCCAAGTTTCGCACTTTAAAATTGTGGGCTACGATCTATCATATAATTTTATGTCAGTCCGTCTTTAGTTTTGAATTGGTAAAAATTAAAAGTAAATACGTTAACTTATGTCCTAAAATGTAATAGACATCCTTTGTAACACTAACACGATTCACTTCTCGGAGTCGAGCGCACAATAGCACAATTCACGTTCATGTCGTATCGAAAAAAGCTCGAGTCATGTTATCCGTACATTGATAAATTGTTGATAGATTGAATCATACTGTTGCAGCATGATGAATTGATTGTCAATCCAACTGTCAAAGTCAAAGCACTTTCAGATGGCTCGTATGGAAATACGTACACCTCTTGTCTGATATTCCCAGCGGTTTAGTGCCGCTGACACAGCCCGCATACAATATGTATTGCGGAAAACTATTAACCATACAGAATACATGTTACACTTTTGAATGTGATACGTCTTTTCAAATGCACATTCAGATGCGCTCGACTGAGGAACGACGCAGGTTCCGTCGGATATCTACGATAGAATGTATACGAGTTGTTTACGAAATAAGTCGTATATCACGATGTTTTGTAAATATCTTGGACTGCTGCTGATATTTGATCACTCTGGATGGGCCTTAGGGAACTGGAACCTTACTCGTCGCTACGTGGGTGAAATGATTAGTGGTGTCCGTCTTGTATTTCATCTGTATATAAATGTGGCTGGCCTGGAAATATATTGCTATATATCTACAGCTTCTGTTGTTTTAATAATTATTATCAACAAAACAGTAAAATATGCTGTAGTCTAAATTGTCAGACGAGAAACAAAATTATATATATGACAAAAAATACTAAAGTGTCTATGTAATCTATTAAATGAAAATAAGTCGGGTTTTCCTTCCTGACGAAATTCCTCCAGAATGTACGAATCGATTTTGACAGTTTTGCATTCGTTAGAAAGGTCTCGGGCTCCGTGATTTTTATAGCAAAGAAAATTAGAGAAAAATTTCAGGAGAAATGCCAGGAGAAATGTCATCTCTGATACCTTGCATGCACTACTACGGCGCTTGCTACTCATTGTACTCTGTTCAATTAATTGCTCATAGTAGAATTTAAAAAGTGTATTGCGGGTTCTGTTAAGAAGTCACTAGGTAAGACAAGCATTTAATTTTGTTATACAAAATAACAATTCTCATCTTTGTTACCACGCGGACGGAGTCACGGGCAACAGCTAGTGTCTACTGTAACTACTGTAGGTATTAATCAGGTATAACATAATATTATGTTGTACAACAATATTGTATCGGTCTTCGGATCATCGATATTGAGTTTCTCGATCCAGTATTAATAGTTTCATTAAATTTAGTAAATCCTGTATTATATGTAATGAAAACACTTATGTTATATTTTGTGCCTGATTGCTGTTAAACGGTATACAATCTTGAAGGACAGGTTAAAGTTTTCCATTATTTTTAACAGGGAAAAGTTTTTGTACGAGCCTCGGCTTACGAGGTTCCTGTTGTAAACTGCTTTTTGTTGTAAAATACAATCTACGCGGCAATAGTTTCTGTACAGAATATTATAGATCTTCTAGCATTTCTGGGCCTTTCATTGATAATAATAATAATAATAATAATAATTTTATATATTATATAAATGTGTTATAGTACAATAAATATTTAATATTGATTTTATTAATTAAATTTGTGAAGTATGTATCATATATGTATTTATTTATGTATCTGTTTATAAATAAGATCGTATAGGCATTCGTATTGCTATTTTATACTTTAAGCATAGTAACCCCTTTACAGTAATTTGTTTCTTTCATTTAAAAGTTGTCTGGAAGAAATTGCTATTTAGTATTTAGGCCGCCTTTGAGAGTACTCAAATTTGTATGATTTTTATTTAATGTATATAATGTCATTGTAACTGTGATTGTGAACAATAAAGTATATTCATTCATTCATTCAGTCATTTAACCATTCATTCTTTCAAATAATTTCTTATATTTGTATTAATTAAGCTAAAACATCACTGCAATACTGTACGTATTGCTGATCATTATATTGGGTTTATGTTTGCATAGTTTGTTGTTTGATTGGATAACGAGAGAAAATAGCAGCGAGCCGGTACGCACTCCGTCAGATGTAGTACTTGTATAACCAATTATGCAAAGCGTCTTCCGCGCTGCGGCCGCTCGGGTGCGGTCGGCCGTAGCGCCGCTGTCGCGCTCTTTCCTCACTCGTCGCAAAATAACGACCTCAATTTGCATAACAATACTTGTCACCCCTTATTCCCCACCAGAGACTTTCCCAGGCTATCCCACCGGACCTGCCACCTTTTTGCGCATCAAATCTGTCCGGTGGCAGTTCTGATTAAAACACGCAAAATTCTGAAAATGAATACTTGTTCATACAAATGTTATTTCCTCGTAAGTTTACGACGACGATTCTGAACAGAATATCGTCTGCTTATTGTTTACTTAGCGGGAGAGTCGTAGCGATACATTCGTAATTTCTTTGTTAAACTTTCTATTTTAATTGAATCAAAGTTTTCGGCTCCTTGCGGCGAGAACGTGCCAACCACGCACGCTTGCCTAACTCCAATAAACTTTCTTTATTAAATTATTGGAAGTGCAGAAACGTTTTCCTTTGAACACGACGTAAATTGAGGATAGTCGTGACTCAACCAAATTTTATTTAGGGCTTTTTATTCAAGTACTTTTATTAAAATAACCTTTCTGGTTTATAATCCTACTAAAATGTGCTTCGTGACCAATTATTATTATAATCGTTGTAAGATTTTGGCAACAATAGGTAAAAGCGCTGTTTTTTTTTGTATTTCACATAGTAAAGTTCTTTTATGATGCGCCTCTTTATTTAAAAGATACTAAATTGAAAAAAAATGCGAACTCTATTATTTTAAATTAATAACACAGTTTATATTTTAAATCAAATACGAGTTCTTATCTAAATATCGCCAGACAACAAGTAAACAAGTCATTAATAACGTTTTATGTAAAGAGTAAATTAAAACAATTCTGGTTTTATCAGCTGTAAATAACAACATCATTTTAGTACCGCACTAAAATTTATAAGCGCTGTAAATTATATCGCAAATATAAAATTTTGCCGCGAGAATAATAATCTGAAAAATTAATTTTATGACATAATCAAGTGGAAGTTTACTCGGAGCGTCGAGTGCTCCTCGCCAGCTACAAAAACAAAGAAGCGGCAGTATCGAAGACAATCTCCACCGTCGTGAAGTAAACAGTTCATAAAGATGTACGATTCTCCCTGCTAACGACTGAGGCATTTGTCCTGAGTATTGTTTTGCGGCACGGCTTTATCTGGCGCGAACGAGTTGTCGTTCCGGTAATTTATAGATATTCTCCGCCCCAGGGCCGAGGTAGCGACGGCGGCGGGGCGGCAGCGGGAAGCGGACACGCTCCGTCTGCGGAGACTCAGACTATCCTGCAATACGATTAACGGTCACGTAATAGACTAACTCCTCACGTTCCGGATTCAAATTTGAGTAAATATGTCCCTCGAATAACCCCTTTTATAGTACCGAGCTTTTGTGTTTACATTTACTTCCTGTCATTTTGAATTCAAAGTGGACACACTCCTGTTATCGGCCATTGTTCATATACGTAGAATAAATTTTACGTATTTGAATTTCAGAATAAAACTTTCAATGCCTGAGAATACAGGTAGCGAAACCCGTATAAGAATTTTATACAGAGGTGAAGCGAGGCGTTCTATTAAAATATCACGTTACGTGTACGTTGAGGTAATGTTGGCTTTCGGTTTTTGTTATCAATTAGCAGAATTTGTGTTTAGTATTATATTGTCAAAGGCAACATCCAGATCAGGATAATTAACGTAAGCGGCCTTTTGCCATTACAAATCATGATAAATTGTCGGTAGGCTGCTGCTAATGACAATTACTTAAACATAATATGATGTATGGAGCGGCGATAATGTATTACTAAATAGATGGTTATCTTGTTGCAGCGTTATATATCGGGAACATGAATCATGAGGCTATTTGTATTGTGGGGCGGATCGATTGCAGCGGATATTAGAGATTTACCTAAGTGTGACGACATCCGTGAGACTTTGTAGCCGAGCTCTCGTAACCGACCGAACCGCTACACAAAGGACCCGCTTTCAGTAATAGTTTTCCACTGCCATTACTCAATGCCAATACAAATATAGCCCTCTGTTCTGTGCAAAGAAAATAAAATATTAACGAGAATCATCTGTCGCGGTAAAGTCACAGCTTTACGAGGAGGTATTTATCGCTCGAGTACCAATCGAGCGCTAATTAACATAATTAACATGTATTGTTTATTTTTTATGCATTTTAAAACAGAAGCGCGCGCGGGGTGAACTCGGTCGAGGCTCATACGTCGCCTTTTTATATTTTAAAATGTAACGTAAATTCTTCATTGTTTGCGAGTACATGGGAGTAACCCTTTGACGCTATTTTGCGATGTAAAATATTTTCATTAAACTCGCCGCGCCGACGGAGGTGGCGGTGCAAAAAATGGACGCCGCTCTCGGTGACTACTCGGTGTCGTGCTAGCATTGGTCTCGGAAGCGCGTGAGGCCAGAGTGATAGCCGAGTGTGGGTGACCGCCGGCGAACAGCAAGCGCGAGGGGTGGCGGACGGCAGGTACGACGATGACAATGGCTCGGATCCCGACGGGGCTTTCCCGCGATCCTCGTAAATTGCGAATATTAGATTATAAGTACGGAGCGCGGCACGGGGGCCATCAGCCGGCGAGCGAGCGACTCCGCGCCGCGGCCGTCGTGATCTGAATCTGCTTTTTAGTTATTCCCCGGTGGCCCATTGTCTCGTCCCGATGTTTCCACTTTAACGTTCACACAGATTCCATCTTTATTGCACCTAAATTTTAGCGCATAAATTGTTGACACGGCTGCGATTGCTTTATACCTTTATGCCCTTCACTAGGAGGTATTTTGTATTTTCTTAAATTTTGTAGTGTATTCTACAGAAGTGCCCGATCATTCGACTGCGACTGTTTTCCGGGACCTTTTTTCCAGTTCTATTTAGATTTTGTTGCGGTAGAAATTGAGAAAATGCGGAGCTCGCTCCGTATGAAAATAAGAGAAAGGAGGCTTATCGCGTTACAAAAACATTTACCCCACACATCCGCGAAGCCCAAAAATAGTTATTTGCTCATTTTAAAAGTTACCCTACCGCCGTAGTGACTTGCACGTTAACCATATTACGGTGTGAAGGGTTCTGTAATTTTCCTTGTTTGCTTGGGTTTTCTTTTCATAACCTGATAATCTATTCACACATATACTATATAAAGTATATGTCTACTCTGTCTTAATCGCATTGCTTTTTTAAGTTCATTTACGAAAACTAGGAAGTCGCATAAGCATGTAATTGAAATTATCTGCTTTTAAATTACTCTATATATATTGGCGTCTAGTCCCGGCCATGATAATAACAGCAGCTGCGCCGCCTCGGTGTCAGTTTGCCTAGTCTGTAGTCTGTAGTCTGTTCGCTAACGGCTTCATTAGAGTGGCGAGAGGCGCTCCCGTATTCCACACACGACACAATGTGGAACGCGTCATATGTTATATTCGCTGCTTTTCTTATTTCACTGAAAAGTTACATAACATTATATTTGGTCAAAAGCATTTATTACCGGTGGGAAATTAGCTGCGTATAATATTAGAATTGACGAAGAAGCGAAAAGGGTTGTTTGATATTTCTTCTAACTTTTGATCGTAATTTTCTAACCTTAATCACTTAGTAAGCCAACGATAAATAAGTTGCTTAAATGGGCAAGATGACAATTTTTATGATTGGTAATTAAATTGATAAAAATAGAAATTTGGGTTAAAAATGACTTTGACAGCTTGAACTTTCTCAGAGATAAGGCAATTTCAAAATCACATAAAGTAGCCCAAAACGATACTTCATTATGACGTCACTTACCCATAGTTGCATACATGCATCGCGCGAAGACAGTTCGATAGCTATATAAATTATTGCGTTTATGAAAGTCATTTCATAACAAAAGTTGTTGTTAATTGCCTATCTTATTGAATAGCATATAATTAATATTTAAAAAAATGTACTAAAAAAACTTACTTGCCTGTCCAATTTTGAAGGGTTATTACAAAAAAAAATGTACAAGTTACGAAGCTGAAATTTTAAAAATACTTGTATAGTACTATTTTATCTCTCCATTTAAAAAATAAAGGTCCTAGTCATCATCCCTATTCTAACTAAGTTCTACGCTGCTCGCTACGAAGCTCTACCAAAGAATGCTACGAAGCTCTACAATGAATGCTACGAAATTCTACAAAGTTCTACGAAACGCTTGCGTTGCTTCAAAATGCCTTTTTGAAGACTATGTAATTATTTTAGCTGGTTAAACGTTAGCCGCCTAAGGTGACATAGCCGGCCGCTGTGGAGCGTGATGCTCCGACGCGCGGCGACGGGACGCGACGGGACCCGACACTAGCTCTTCGGCGCGGCCTTTGTGAACCTTCCCGTATAATTACTCGGGGACTATGGGAAATAGCTCACCGAGCGCTAAAGTACTTTTGTATTATTACAGTAAATTAATGCAGATAGAAAAGTTGATGCACACTTTGATAAATGTAATTCGAATTTACGCCAAAATAATAACACTTTTGTAGATTATAAGCGAGGTAGAATTTTTTAATACAAAACGTAAGAATTCACTGAGCTAAAAGAGGCAATATATAATATAGTATTTAAATGCTTATGTGTAGTGTTTGTAGTAGTGTGTGCATAGTAATAACTATGGTATACATATGAGACTAATAAATTAAATCTGCTGATTAAATCTACTGATCAGAAATTTAGTCAGTTTCAAATCATTGTATGAATATTACATGTATTATAATAGGGTGTCCCAAAAAATGATTTTTCGGATTTCACTACGCAAGACTTCTTAAAAGTTGTGTTATTCGTTGTAGATTACTGTAAAAATATAGAACAAAATATTGAAGTATAATTTTAGGACTCTACCCTCAGTCTTATTTAACAAAAATTGTATTAAAAACTAACAAGTTAATGATGTTTGTTTTATTTTATTAACGTTATTATCATTCTATTTTTTATTATAATGAATAGTAGAACTTGAGCGTCTAAAGCTGTTTACAGTGAAATACTGGTTTAGATCAAACTCGCGAAATACTTTGACTTACTTTTCTCAGAATTTATCAACTTCTACGATGAGACAGTTCGTTTTATTTTTATTACGTTTTCATTACTGTAAGATCTTTTTTAGTACTTTTTGTGACAAAAAACCTTTTGTTGTATCGCTAAAAATCGCTAAAATTAGTTAATTTGAAAAACTTCAACCGGTAAGAGACCTCAAAATGAAACATATTTAATATATTTTTTACAAAGCAGTACCTTTGCCGAGACGAAAATTTTGGCACCTCTTGCGTGTTGTACCTGAAAAAAATTTTTTCCATACTTGGGCGGGACAACCAGGTTTCATTTTCCATGGTAAATACGTAGCAAATTAAATTTGGAGTTGTTAATTATTAAACAATAATTGTATGATAGTGGTTTATAAAAATACAAAAAAAAAACGAAATACATACGCTTATAATTAAATTGAAAACCTATATGTGTGGTGAACAGATAAACAGTAGGAAATTATATGAAACAATAAATTATGTGGAGTAAAGCCACATAAGATTTTAAAGGACAGTCGACAGGCTCACCATTACGGTGTAATAGATGTGAGCACTAAGAGCAATTGGTCTCTAACGAGCGATGGCCGGCCATATTAGTAGCCGCTCTCAGTTTAACACGTGTAGCTCGGAATCGGCTTTCACATTTACAGAGATCACTACTCCTTCGGGCTTATTGATTAATTTGTATCTAGGCACGTTCCTCTATAACTCTCGTTATTTACTGTACGAAATAACAGCGATCTCATCGAAGCTAATTAAGCTCGTGCCTGTATCACGTCTAAATCTAGGTTACGATATTGTTTTAAATATAATTCGAACTAAGCGTACAGTATCACTTAACGCAATTTCGGAGGTCTGAGTGAGTTCATATAAGAAGTTACAAAGGCAATTACACTTAAGGGGCTTTTGTGTATGTAATTGTTGTGAAATTCAGGGAAAAGCTTATCTGATGGCATAAACATTTACCGAAATATATCGCTCGTGGTAAATAGGTAAAGTTGTACGAGCGCCGTTATCAGAATTGCGTAGTTATATTTTACATACGACGTGGGGTGTTCTTGGGCGTGCAATACCGCCTGGTGCTTTTCATTATCACGTTTCCTGTGAATTAACAAAATATTATTACCCTGCCATCGTAAACGACGTTTACGGGGGAATTTCACTCAGACAGCTGAAAAGTTGTAATTCGATACACGCTCTAAAGCTACTCTCGGTCCACGTTTAAACTTTAAAGACGTAGGGAGTTTTACCGATAGCGAGATCAAAGGGTCGTTTGCTAGGTTGTACCTTGAAATATCTAGGTTGAATTTGAAGCAGCTCTTAAAAATTCTTTTTATATACGAGACGACCTGGGAAAAGTTCCACTTGGTTTCGTCCGCCCGACGCGACGCCGCGCCGGTACCGTAGCGTATCTAAGTAGGAACTACGAGAGTGGTTGCTAAGTCCTGGAACGCTTTTAAGACGTTTCCATAATAAATGTCAGCTACAAACTGTGGATCCTTTGCGTTTTAAGTTTGAGTTCTGAAATTCTTGAAATACTGAGCATAAGAGTATTTATGGATTACGGATACGCTCGGAGGTGTGAATCTGTGTTTTGTATGTGACGTTTGCCGGGTTTGTTTTGCCGCATTTAAAGAATGATAGTGGTAAAATTGGGTTAGCGTCAGGTAGGAAACCGGACCCCTGCGCCGCTCCGGTGTGATCTCACCCACAACGCACACGTCGCGACGCCGGGCGGGGCGGGGCGGGCGCGGGGGGGAGGGCGGGAGTAACCGACTCCTCCGGCTAAAGATAAAACGTATGCTCATTTTATTTCCACATTTGTCAGCGTTCGTTTTGTGCCCACTAACATAAATTGGATGTGGAGGGATTCCTCGCAGGTGAATGTAAAATAGCCGCCTCATCCCGAGATAATACCGCCGAAATTTTACGACACCATTATGCGATTTATTGGCGTTATCATTTTTAATATGACGCCGTGAGACACTTTGTAAATTGTCGGCGTTTTCGGCTCGTAGGGCTTAATGTATCATAAGTTTACGCGAGAACAAGTGAGATACAACACAAACATAAACCGTTCTGCCGGCGAGGTGGAAGGTAATATTGCGAAGGTAAATTCTCACGCCACATAGATGTATACACGTGATAGGTGTATTTAGACCCTTGTGTAAATATAATTTCACGTCGTTGTTGAAGGTTTTTATTAATGATATTCAGGGGGCATCGAGCAGCCGAGTTACCTGGTGGAAAGCAACTGGCGTCGCCCATGGACACTCGCGACATCCGAAGAGTCGCAAGTGTGTTGCCGGCCTTTATGAGGGAATAGGGAATGGAAATAGGGATTGGGGAAGTTGGACCACCGGTTAACTAACTCACTGAACGAAACACAGCACAACGCCGTTTCACGCCAGTTTTCTGTGAGGCCGTGGTATCACTCCGGTCGAGCCGACTCATTCGTACCGAAGCATGGCTCTCCCACGGCATAATCTTAGTAACCAAGAAATCAATTTCTCTTTTGCTTACTGAGGAATGTTTAACTTATGTACACGTTGAAAGTTAATTTCCCTACAAAACAAACTCTCTATACGGTGATCAATAGAAATCCGATCACTTACACGATTAGTTTTTGCGTTAAACTATTTTTTCTTAGAGAGCGAAATATATTCGGAAATAACAGTTGTGTCGTAAACTAATAGGTGGAATAGGCGTTCAATTAATCGCGCCAATTCGGTCGGATACGGCTCCGGCAGACGCACGAATCGCATACGAACGCCTTATTTCATTCCGACCGACTACGACAAGTACTCGTGCCTCGTATGTAGATTGTACAGTATGTAGTATGTACGTGTTCGATAGACATCCGAATGCCTTATTTACTTTACCAAGATTACTCTTTGAGATCGGAAGCAAACACGCCGTACCTCGAAGACTGAGAATTTGCAGAGTGTTTAAACGATAATAATATTATGATCGTATTTGAACTCTCCATGTTAACTACCATTTATGCTAATTAACACGACCGCGAATAAAATAAAATGCACACCGATGATTGAAACCCAGCACTTTTATAGGTTCAATTAAAAACTATCAGTGAAAATAAAAAATTTTATCCGTTCTGAATTTGATTCAATTTTGTCTGAATTTGATCAAAGTTTGTATATCCCGCGGGAACCGTACATTTTGCCGAGATTGAAAGTATTCTATATGTTGCCCAGACCTAATAACTATTAAACAAAAAAAAATATTCTGATCCGCCAGGTAGTTCCTGAAATTAGCGCGTACAAACAGACAACATTTTTTATGCCGATTTGTGTTCTATTAATATTCCTTAGCCCCCCAACATTGATTATTTTGTAAAAATATTAAAATGTACAGACATTCCCATTTTACTGTATTATTATATATGTATAGAAGATGTCAATCTTTTTACTCTTTTTTGCTACAGCTTTTTATTGGTACCTTTTACTTTTGGTATCAAACATAGTTTCGTGTATGTTGCATTTAGCATTACTACTGAAAATGTTCTTTGTTTTAATAATGTACAATAATATATAATATTAAATTATACCTATAAATATAACGGATTCCGTCTAATCCTAAATTGCTGAGATCAGTACAGATTATGTTAATTTATTTACAAATATAAATTATAAGGCCGGGACAGCGATCCGGCTGACACTGATTAATTGATGGTACAAGACAATGTCTCTGCATATAAATAAGGACAAATTACAATCAACACCTTACTTGTTATGCCTTAATATATTTGAGTATACAAGGTGTGTAAAAGTAAGTGATAAAACTTTTAAGGATCTCATGTGACCCAGGTATAATAATAATAATAATATTCATGACGCTTCACACCACGTCAGTCTGGCCCCGTGCTAAGTAATTGAGGGACTTGTGTTACGGGTACCAGACAACAGAAATGTATTTAATACTTTCATACTATATACACATATTTAAGATTTTTATTATATGATACACATATTTAATACACATCCAAGACCCAGGAACATTGAAAAACTTTTTGCTCCGTCGGCGGGATTCAAACCGTGACCCCCGCATTACGCTACTAATGCGCTTACCAACCGAGTCACAGAGGTCGTCGATATAGAGTTCACTGTGTAAATAGCAGCGTTGAAAGTGAAAAAAAATTTTTTTTGATCTGTACGGGCAAACTCATGTTGCTCGAGCGCTTGACCATACCAATCACCAAACATTTTTTCGATTTCAGCGCTCCTTATTTCACAGTGAACTCTATATCAGGGACATATACGATCCTTAAATTTTTATCACTTTTGTTACGCTCTGTATTGCTGGTTACGACTAGGGTTATCTCAGATATTTTCCATCTTAAAAATGTGTTTTGTCTCTTGGTAATTTTCAGGCGTTACAGGATACAAAAATAAAAAGTTTTGAATACTATTGCAAAAGTTGAGTACAATAATTTTATAGTTGTAAGGAATGAAATTTTCTTATAGTGATAATCCCAAGCCCCCGCAGAATGCGTTATCGCATTTCTAAAAAAGGTGTTTACGTTACGAAACTAAGATTATTAGGGTGTATAGTGTGAGTAAAGCCGTTATCAGAGAGAGATTTACTAAGCCCGCAATAGTCAATCCATTAATTGATTCGTGATCTGGGATAAAAAACAAAAGCGAAACTATTTTCTGGACAAAAGCAAATATTTGTTAAGAAACGAACTTGTAACTTTCTTCATACTTGAATCTGATTGATTTTGTTTTATTAGTTAAGCCTTATTTTATTAGTTAGGCGAGATTTTAATATTAAACATTTTTTCTATAAAACTCATTGCACCCATAATAATTGAAGACATAACTGAAAGAGGCAGATAACTCGAGACAATACATTTTTTTCCTATAATTTCATTTTGTAGCTTGTCTATCAAGCTATATATCAAATCCACATTTTTTAATTTCTCATCATTTTTCTTGTCCTAAAGCGTGCAATTAAGCAAAAATCCGGCAGATCTTTAAATGTCAGTTACCTGCTTCTTCCACTTATGTTAAATTGTCATAGTGGTGTTTTAAAAAAGTACCAATGTAATATTTAAAATAAGATCGTAAATATCATTGCGATTGCGAACATTTCTATAATGAATGCGGCGATATAATGTCGTAATGCTCCCTTTCATACCATCCATTCATAAAGGCTGTCAAAATTGCCATTAACATAATTCCCAGCCAGTTTACGTTTCGTACGATAACCTTCGATAAAGTATAACGTATAGAGAACGTATAGGGTGGTAATATGAGTCGAACCATTTTGATCCGGCGTTTGATTCGTACCACATTATCGGCACCTGTGCGACGCGGCCGGGTATGGCTGGGTATAGCCGGGTCGCGGGCGGCGCGGTGAAAAAGTCTCGGACCGTAATCTCGGCGGCACACTCTCTCGGCGCTCGCATCTAGTAATATTGACCCAATAAATACTTCCCATTCCGAACATCCACGTTCTAACTATTGAAAGTTCACAAATTGTTATTGGAATTGTAGACCCGAATATTTTACACGCGCTGTTATTACGCGCCGGTTAGGAGCTAATATTTTATTACGTAGCTGCTGTAAAATACGACAAGCCGAGTTACGGCTTTTAAATCACTAAATGGTGTGATAAAAGCCCTTTGACAGAATTTATTGCATCAAAAACTAGAACTTTTATAATCCTGTAGGAGCTTTTAACTGTAGTGCATTAAAATTTCGGAGCATTCGCAGGAAATGTGTCATTTTAGTAAAAAAAAACGTTGTTGTTTAAACTTGACGTTTTAAGCGAATATTTTTTGTATATTAGAGTGGCAATGTAATGGTAATATGCTGCTGTTATTATTTTTTAAATTCGTTTTGGAATCATTATAACGAGAAGGCGGTCGTCGCCAGGTGCTGGTTGAATATTCTGACCATTTACATGATTGGGTATTCATGGGTTGAATTGGAAACTGTGGCAAAAGCGAGTCTGTGACCTAGTCATTTACGTGCGATCGACGGTGCTGGCTAATTGACATAAAATACATGAATTACCGCCGGCCAGAGCATTCCGACAATTTATAGACAAGCCCAATCCTTTGGAAATGTGCTGAACGTAATTGACGTTCACAATTCCTGATAAATATAATTGCGAAACCGTCTATGAGTATTATTCGCATTTATATATTGGTAAAGCAAATTTTATAAAATATTAGTAATCTTTCTAACACCGGTTAATAATAATCTGTTAAGGAAGTCTTAAAAAATCTAAGTGGTTGCAAAGTTAAGATAACACTTAACTAATTGACATTCGTCTCTTTGTCGCCAGAAAAACTTCATTTTACAACACATTAGTTAAGGTTTAAAATTAAAATATTCTATTATTAAATATTTAAATACTATTAATATAAATATTATCTATATATATAAAAGAAAGTCGTGTTAGTTACACCACTTATAACTCAAGAACGGCAGAACAGATTTGGCTGA